>JAQFXW010000849.1:0-16714 GCA_034693945.1 Dendrobaena attemsi
AGGAAGGAGTTGAATTCATCGAGAAAGGCACTGGGCGTTGAAGTGTATTCTGAAGATGTAGGAGGTCGGTAGACGTTGTAGATAGTTAGTTTAGCAGTCGGCAGTTTGATGGTGACAGATGACGATTCGAATGATTTGTATGAATAGGTAGGCGAGTCAAGAACTATCTTCTATAGTCCGATAGGATTTCCCTTCATACAACTCTAGAACCACAGTGTTAAGACTGCAGGGCAGTGTTCAGTATTCACTCGCATCTCCTCCATTCCGAAGGGGTCAAAGTTCAAACCCGGTCGGACGATAGCAAAACTATTTAAAGAAAAGTTATGATGCTATTGTTTCAGAGCATTCTACCGATTTATCTATTAGCTGTAGCAACATGTAGGCCTACATTTGCAATTCTAACTTTTGACAGTTTAACATTTTTGTGCACTTAGAATATCGTGTTCTATTTTCGTATCTATTCAGATGGTCTACGCTTTTAAACATACAATCATGATAGTACGTCTTATTCTGAGTTAGATGACAAGTGTGCAAACAATTTGTCCAGCAATTAGAGTGCATTTATGAAACACACTTTACACGTTAAGTCTGGTTTAGACTGCCAGTCATTGGAAAACATAGTGCATACAAAATTATATGTTAGTGTACCTTTATATGCCAATGCTGTAGCGCTGCAACTCGGTCTGTCTGTCTGCCTGTCTGTTTGTCCGTTTGTCCAGGGTAGTAACACTCGTATAGTGTGCTTACCAGGGCGTTTCTTTTCGTTGCTCTCAAGCGACATCAAAATATACTCTTGTGTAAAGAAAACTCATTAAAACGTGGCAGATTCGCGCTTTATGTGCAATCAGAATCTACGACACCTTTAGTTATTAGTTATGCTCTGTAGATGCAACATTTCCGGAATCACATCAGGCGATAGGGCTCTACAGGCATCCATCTAAGTGTGTCTGTCTGTCCGTCCGTCCATTTCTGTTTGTTCGTCCGTTCGTTCACCTATAGTATGTCTCATTTTTCGTCCAGTTGTCTGTCTTACTGACAATCCATCAGTTTGTCCGACCATCTGTCTGTTTATCTGTCCGTCCACTCGTCTGTCTATCAGTCCATCCGTCTGTCTATCTATCTATCTATCCGTCTGTCTATCAGTCCATCCGTCTGTGCGTATATGTGTCTTTATACTCTTCCATTAGTTCAGCATCCGTTCATCCGTTTATAGCTACATATTTCTTTAATACGTTGCCATTCGAAATTTATTTCAGTACTATTTGGTTCGCTTGGATGAAATCGAAAAAGAAACGAAGTGATTAATTTTCGTTAAAGACAAATAAAAAGCACGGAATCGGATAAGATGTCTTTAATGGAAGTAGGCCTAGTCGTTTAAATCATACGCTGCTATGGCTGTAGGAGGAGGACATCGAAGTGTAAGTATACCAGCACGCATTCGGGACTGACATACAGGGATGAAGAGTGGCAAAAGAAACAAAGTAAGAGTAGGCCTACTACAAGAGGCACAAAGCCAGATAGAAAAGCAGACAAAAACAGAGACAAAGAAGCATTGAGACAACACGCGATAATTAACCGACAACAGAGCTACAAACGGAGTTGTGAGAAAGCAATTAAGCAATTCGAGATGGTTAAACCAAGACAGAATTAATTAATGACGATGACACCGATCCGCAGAGACTTAGACTAGTAGCAATTGAACGAGACAGACAGACACATAAACAGAGACAGAGAAACAGAGAAAGAGCGACAGAGAGAAAGCAAGAGAGACAGACAGAGAGAGAGAGAGACAGACAGACAAAGACAGACAGACAGAGATGGAGAGGGCGACAGGCAGTCAGAGAGACAGACAGATAGAAAGATATGGAGAGATGGAGAGAACGACAGGACGAGACAGACAGACAGACAGAGAGTTATTATTGTGTTTTCTGAATGAGACATTTCTTAGAAAACGGCGGATATGCCTTGTGAGTAGGCCTAAATAATTATATACTATATTATACCTTTCCAGGGGATAACTCATTCTTCAGTAGCCACTTGAGCACGGTTAATAATAATTATTTTCTTACTGACTGTATACATCATAATTTTATATAAGCTTATTAATATATATAATAAATATTTACATTCATAGTTTAGTGTAGGTACATACATGTAGAACCAAATAATGTCCAATTTCTGTAGTAAAGTCCTCAAAATGTGAAACCAAGATTTGAAAGAATAAGCTAAGACCCACACCAAATTACAATAGAAAAAGTAGGGATGCACCAAAGAATAGTTAACTTTAGTGGGCCTATACCAATATATGGAGGTAGAACTTCCGAAATATGTAATATATTACGCCTATGATATATATATATATATATATAGTTTTTGATACTTTGAGTGTAGCATTTGATTTGTGGCATTTCCATGTTTTAAGTTGGCAAACATAGACACTCAGTAAAGTATATTTATCATCCGTCGAGAGATCGACGTTGCCAGGCTTACATCATAGGCTTATATTGGTTCCCTGTGTAGTGCTTATCTGGTGGATCTGACTAAATATGATATAATTTATTTTATCTAGGTTGATTATTAGTCTGTGTTCGCAATGAACGAATGTGAAACTTGGCTCAATTCCAAATTCGCAGTTAGGATTATACGTTAGAATGCGAGTCAAATGCGCACTCGATCGTATAGTCCGAGAGAGAGAGAGATGAAGAACAATCGACGAGAGAGTAATCGGTCCTCAGCGACATCAACTCCTTCGCCCTCTGCATTCGGCGAAATCCCATTCGTCTCATCCGGGGCCACGTGACCTCACTGCAGGACATGCTCGATCACCCGCTGAGGCAAGACTCCGCCATTTCGGGGGCGACGTATATATATGCGACAGTAGGAGACGAGCGACCATGGTTGCACCAACCATCTGATACGAGCAGGGCCACAATAAGGGTAGTGCGGGGACCCGGGTGCCTTCCAAAGCCCCCCCTCTGGCAACCTTCACCGTCCACCACGTTGGACTACATCACTTTTAGCATGTAAGTAAGTAAGTAAGTGTCAATTTATAAAGCTCATGGTCGTGATCATTGACTATTAACTGACTAGTGACTACATATTCCTTATTGTATACACAATGATTTGTGGAGCGTGTGTGAAGCAGTGGGATAGTCACGGCCTTGCGTTCAAAGGGTCGCCGGTTCGATTCAGACCCTAGCCACATGTGGGGACCTTGAGCAAGTCCGTCACTCACAATTACTCGATGCGCTTCGGCGTGTAAACTCCGATACACCTCCGGGCTATAGTCGGGACCACCTCTGAGTAGTAAGAGACTTGAAGAGGTGGTATAGAAATATAACAAATAAATAAATAAATATCTTTGTGCCACTATTTATAAATATTATACTTATCTTTGTTTGATTTAAAATTTGTCTTTCCCCCATCATAAATGCCAGCCTGGTGGCGTACAGTTACAGCACCCTTAGCCACTGACCTTGTTAAGCACTACACAACCTCTCAAGTTCCTCGAACAAAGGTTCCAGTCGTCTGTAAATAACACAATTAAGCAAAGAATAAGCATTGGGCAATAGTCATCATTATCATTGATACCTGTACTCCTGTAGGCAGTAGGTATAATAACATTGCCTTAAGATAAACTTTTGGAAACCACGACATGCTACGGAAAGGAATTTTAAAAATAATTATTAACCATTGCATAATACTTGATGGTACACGCCTAATGGGTAAGATTCCCTGTCATTGACTAATATTTTACGTTCATAGATCGCACATAGATCAGCTCAGTATCATGAGTGCTGAACTGATAATTAGCCAGCGTTGAGAAACACCGGATATATGAGACTGACGTATAATAATTATTATTCGAGTAATTATAGTGTATTGTCTCTAACGGGAAAATGGATTCACTGTCACGTTTTAATCCAACTCGATTATCGGTGAACATTAGAGCCTTGATTGATGGGTCATACAAACCGATGACTCCGCCCACTTGCCTCTCCCACGTCATCATGGTCGCCATGGCAGCGACGACAGTAGCAAATTACGTGTTATGAAGAATGAGCCATTCGATTATTTGTCAGTCAGAGGAAAATGTGCGATGTTCACTGCATGGATGTGTGATGAAGTGATTCCCTTTATATTACTATTTTTAGTCTTACCCAAGATAGCGCGTGTGACAGCCAAGTAAAAGTGTTCATAAAGGCCTACATCCTCGCTTGGGAATGATCTCTAGCTGCCACCAGTGATTATTTGGCTGCTTTCGTTGGTCTCATGTTCTCTGTTCAATCAGGTCTGGTTCGGGAGCGCATTTGAGTAGGTCTATACAGATCTTATTGATTGGGCTTTATTTAAATTTTGCTGACTGATTTAGGTCTATGTGGTCAAATATTTAGAAGGTTAGCTAACGTAGTGGTATGTGAGTATATGAGGCAAAGACTGTAGCACTTCGGGCATCCATTTAACCTCTCCAAATGTGCGGTTTTAATATGCAGAAATAAAAAATTAATTTGTTTGGTATTTATTTACGCATTTCAACACCGCCCTTCAAGTCTACTACTACTCAGAGGCGGTCCCGACTACAGCCCCAAGGAGTGTCGGAGTTTTCACGCCGAAGCGCCACGAGCAACTGTAGGTGAAGCCTTGAAGGAGTTGCTCAAGGTCCGTATACGCGGTGGCTCGGATCTGAATCGAACCCGCGACCCTCCGGACGCAAGGCATCGACTATCCAATTGTTCCACACACGCCCCATGTGCTAGCCCGAGATGTTAAATCTCTGAGTGTCGGCAGGCATCGGGCTCGAACTCGGTCCGTGGAAACACACGGCCGACGCGCTCCCAATGTAGCTAGCTGGGCTAGTTAGCTTTCCTTTCCATTCATTCCATTGAATGAAGGATGAATGACGAATAGCTAGCGTCTTACAATAATAAGCGGAGTCCCAAAACACGGGATACAGAAGTCTGACTGATTAAGAGGAAATGCGAATTGGCTCTTTTAATTTATTTCTTTTTTGTTGAATTCATTTATGTCCTCACGGAAAGCAACAACTCCGAATCAAAGTCTGCGATGAGACAAGTGAGGAGGGAACGAATTACTCAAAGTGTTCATATCCGAAGTCCTTTCCGCTGATTCAAGTCCGCAATCGTCGCAATACATCACAGCAATAGCGTAGTAAATTGTTTTCCTTTACCACTTTCTGATTGTTTAAGTACCTTTTGTTTTGAATAAACTGTGCACGGGACGGATGAGTGACAGTTTAAATCTCCAATCACTCATTGTGAAACTGTGATCTTTACTTCAGTCTTGTCTTCGAGTAATTTAAGTGTACCTCAAGCGTTTCATCGCCTTTATACTCGTCTGCCTCCATTGATCAGCTTAATAACCCTTTTCGTTCCCAGTGTTAGGACCTGCCTTAGCCATGCATTCCTCTGTCTGCATGGAATTATATTCTGTGGACAGTCTGCAATCCCTCTCTGTGTGCGTGCACTGTGAAAGGAGCTTTACAATTTACAAATCATCTGATACAATGCAATACAATCATTCGATTGTATTCGACGTAGAGTTAGGACTACTGTAGCAAATGGCTGTTCGTGAATTAACCGAGTGCACAGCAGGTCATTACATATATATTAATTATATGATATATATATATATATTAACCTTTATTTTCATAGGCCTTTGAACCCTTTCATTAGTCGCCAGCAGTTCATCGATGTAGCATGTAAAGAAGAAGTAGACAGATGGTCGGAAAGAATGACAAACAGCTGCAGAGACCAGACAAATAGGCAATAATAGAGATTGAGTACGAAACAGAGATCGATGGAGAGAGAAAGAGAGAGAGAGAGAGAGAGAGACAGACACAGACAGACACAGACACAGAGGCAGAGGCAGAAACAGAAGCAGAAGCAGAGGCTGAGGCTGAGGCTGAGGCAGAGGAAGAGGCAGGGGCTCAGGCAGAGGCAGAGGCAGAGGCAGAGGCAGAGACAGGGGCAGGGGCAGGGGCGGGGCAGAGACAGAGACAGAGAGATAGAGAGACAGAGAAAGAGAGACAGAGAGACAGAGACAGACAGAGAGAGATACAGAGAGAGAGGGGGAACAGAGCGAAACAGACGCATGCAGACAAACAGAAAATCATAGATACTAGATAAGCCTATATTCGTTTTTGTCAACACTCAAACGCTGTATGAAACAGTATAAATGGATGATGACAAGTTATTATTGTCTGACCCCAGTTATGCGCCCATCGCTCATCACGTTCTATAAGGACCTTATACAGTGCAGTGTATTTTGCCTTCGGTGCCAGCGAATGAAAGACTAAGTCTACCTTTGACAGAGCAGCGGAAGTCGATCCCAGATCCACGATTGCCCTGGTCTCACCATTATATCCTAAACCCATGAACATAAAGAAACTGAGAGAAAGTCTTCACCTCCAGTGAAACAGAGAGACGAAGAGTCAGACAGAGAGTCAGACAGACAGAAACAGACAGACACACAGAAAGGAAGAAGAAGAGATAGCGATATATAAGTAAAAGAAGAGATGGAGCTCCTATGGTTTTAATAAACCCGAAAAAATTTTTTGTCTCCGACGTTAATGGCCATTGCTGTCATACACCGTCGTTAAACATCATTCTCAAGAGGTGAAATTGAGACCTGGCGGACAGGGATATTATGTGATCTTAGCCTAAAGCAGAGTGAAAGATGTCAACAAGGCAGACAATTATTATACTGCAAATACATTGGTTTCATTTGGCAAACTCTGGCCAACTTAACAACAGTTAAGAGCTCGGTATTATGATGGCTTGTTTTCAACATCATTATACGCCTTCTTTTCTGTTTCTGTCTCTGTGTCTCCTTTTCTGTTTCTGTCTCTCTGTCTCCTTTTCTGTTTCAGTCTCTCTGTCTCCTTTTCTGTTTCTGTCTCTCCGTCTCCTTTTCTGTTTCAGTCTCTCTGTCTCCTTTTCTGTTTCTGTCTCTCTGTCTCCTTTTCTGTTTCTGTCTCTCTGTCTCCTTTTCTGTCACGCTTTGTAGACCTATATTCTCGCCTGTTTACAAACCAATTTTCTGTCTGTCTAGCCATCTGTCCGTGGGCCTACGTCTGCCAGTCTATCTGCCTCGTTGTAAAGCGGGCTTTCTGTCCGTCTGTGTAGACCTGTTTTCTTCATTTCTCCCCGTGTCTATCTGCCAGATAAGTAATCAGTCAGAATCCACCTGCATCGTCTGTCCGCACTAACATCTCTACCCTCTGTTTTTCTTGCAATCTGTTTATATCAGTTCATCCGTTCGTCTTTTTGTCTGTGTGCTTTTGCCTATTTGTCCAGAGATGCCTTCTATGCGGGTGACGCTGAAAATCTATCGGGTTGCTGACTTTCTGCCTCTGCGTTTTTCTTGTTGTCTCAGCGGCCTAAGTTCGAATCCCAATGAGCGTAAAGAAAATTTATTTTAACCAAATTTGCTGCTTTTGTGTTTTGCTATTAAGTACTGAAAAGAAATATACTTCTTTGTATACTCATTCGAAGTAGTAGGCTAGGCTTAGACCTTTTAAGACAAAATATAATGTTCACAGGATGTGTCTAAACTGTTAATGAATTCTTTTATTCTAATCCTTCTACAAGTGAGGTAGCCTACGTCAACTGCGCTAGAAGAGTACCCTCAACCATTACTCTATCGTTCAGTTTGTCAAAGCAATCATCTAAATAGGGAGACGTTGGTCTAAGTCTGTTGAAAACCGTAGATGACATGTATATGCATCGACTCTATAGCAGGTACCTTAAAGCAGTAAGTAGGGCAAGATGGACTACAAGGTCTCGACCGTCATTTGCCAACGCAGACTCTGCCAAGTCACCGAAGCCGTCAAATGATTACCTATCCGAGTTAAGAGATGAAAGGTGTTCGATTATTCCGGCGTTTCTGTAGAACAATCTAAAAGGTATTTCTTAGCGTCAGTAATGGCAGTGTATGCTTTTGATGTGTGTTACCGTTACCCGAAGCCAAAGAAATAATGTAGCCCATTATCGTAATCGCACAGATTGTCTGGGTATAATGGACACAAATCGTTCTGCTAATCAGACACCATAATATGACCCTATCAGAATTCAGGCTTAGCATAATTTGCGCCACTTCAGAATTGAGCTCAGTTGCCGCAGCAACGGTTCGCGCGACTACACCTGCAAATGTTAGCGATCGCATGACTGTGATAAGTGTCGCGTGAGAACAAAAGAAACTGTTGGCCTATCAAGCAAAGAACATTTACATATATATGCCCGGTCGAAAGACAACCCTTTAGGAGAGACATCTTGTCATCCAAAGTAGATTATATACATGTATATTTATGGCCAACTTTATTCAAAGAAATAGCTTCTAACACCTTAGCAAAACAGCATGGCTGCAGCTGTCGGATAAACTATAACTTATTCAGTCGTTGTTCATTGTTTAGTATTTTGTTCAGTCGTTCATTTCGTGGTTCATTCGTTCAATCAATGAGTCATTTAATCATTCGATTCTTCAACTGGTCTTTAACTGATTCGTTAATCTGATCATTTCCTCAACCCTGTTCGGTGTTCGCTCATGTTGTTCACTCAGTTGTTCAATCATGTTTAGTTATTCACTCATGTTAAATGTTCACTCATGTTCACTCGCATTCAGCTGTTCACTCATGTGCAGTTGCTCAGTCATGTTCCATTGTTCTCTTGTGTTCATGTGTAAATCATGTTGAATTGCTCACTCATGTTCAGTTGTTCACTCATGTTCAGTTGTTCAGTCATGTTCAGTTGTTCACTAGTATTCAGTTGTCCATTGCGACTTTTTAAGACTCATTGTCTCGCCCTTCAGATTAATATTTAATATACTTGAAGCGCAAAATAATTTAAATAAATAAGAAATTAATGATCAAATTAGTGCGTGTCTAATCAAGATGTTGCTTCAATGCCTGTGCTTCCCAGAGGGCAACACTAAGATCACGTATCTATAGAAGCACTGGCGCGTATACAGCTTATAATTATTATGTTGGCTCGTCTCTTGTTTACGACAATTACTTGTCGACTAATGACTGACTAATGACTTTGCTTCGTTGGTCGATCGTGTCTTCTATAAAGAGCAGAGTAATCTCCTGATGATCCAGTGATTCAATGTTTAATGATTGCTCTCTTGACCGGTCAACAGCAGAAACAATGGATTTCTTCCATCTCTTTGGTTTGTGGTTCACTGATCCAATCTACTACATGTACCTTCAGAGATGTGTGAATGCATGTAGGCCTATAGATATATGCATCTTATGTCTGCATGTCTGCATGTATGTGTGAATATCTTCGCATGTAGGGGGTCTTCGTACGTATGTCTGCATGTAAGTATGTATGTATGTATGTATGTATGTATTGTTAGGACTTGGCCAGCATTGGGGCTAAGAGCTAGTCAAACTGGCCCGTTCCTAACAATCTGCCGATACGCTTAGGTGATCGCGACGGGATGGTCTTCAGAGATAGGCACGTGTGGGATTAGGCCTACACGAGTCTGTAAAAGGACGGTTGTCCGTAGCCGAAGGGGGGTTGCCTTTTTGTCTTTTGTTTGCACAAGAATGAATCTATAGTAATATGTATATGTCATATTATGTATGCATATTATGTATAGCATGCATGTTTCCTTGCGTCCTTGTACATATAGCAGATCGAAACAAGTGCCTGCTAATATAACACAGTTTTCAATGTTCTTCGTATGGTGCATGTAAGCTGAGGATATTCCAGTAGAATGGTTGAGTACAGTGGAAGGCACGATATGAACACAAATTGACGTGCACGGGGCCGCATTTGCAAATATACGCATGCGCTTAATGATATTTCAGATATGCACGCGTGCGACATGTTATAACGTAGCGTGGCAACTGCACATCTCCATGCATGCTTATAGAAAACTAGAATTGAGGGCAACTGTCGTCGATTCAAATGCAGCTAACTCATCACAATAGCCGATGTATTCGCCCATGTATTTATTCGCTTATGTATAGCGGGACAGCTGAGAAACGTGTCATGTGACGTGTCTTGAATGCAAGACTCTCGGAAACAGGAAACCAATGTAGCATTACTTGCATACATAATATACCGGTTGTATGCAAATATTTGGTTTATTGCCTCCAGTGGCACAGAGAAAGACAGGCGGGATCTGATACAGCGACATTTTTAATGGACTGGCAAAGGTCGCGGCAGTTCAAGGGCGCCTTGATGATTGAATGAACGATGGTCCGTCCTTGGAACAGCATGGAGTTTAAGTCAACGGGCAGTAGCAACAGAGCCTTCCAGAAAGGACCAATTTTAGCCTTATGTAAACTAATTTAATTTAACCTAATTTATACCGACATATATATATATACATATATTATATAATCTCTTTAAATCCTAACCTAACCACAGTGTAATGTAAGGTAAATCAATTCACTCTTACTATAGCATAATTACACATACATAATTATCTTAATCTAGACCACAAAATCAAAAGACCACAAAATCAAAAATCAAAATCAAAGACCCGAAAAGTGAGCGTAACCCACCCTTGTTTATATGAATATAACCTGTGCATGTTAATGCACATGAGCATACATAACACAATAATAGTTTCAAAACATGTTTATGGCAGAATAAGATAATCTGTCTGAATCTAGTGGAACCAACTAATCATAGTAATGTACACCAGAGGCAAAAGTCGCCTGGGTTTCCAAACAATTTCTACTGTAAACACGCTTAACCCTTTGAACCCGAGGCTCCTGTAACGCTATGGATAACTGGCGGTTTTTCTGGCTTGTCGAGTTCAAAGGGTTAAACATTCTATAACAGGTCAAAAGTAATCTTGCAAATAATTAATGAAAACGGAGACAGTCTTAGATGTAATTTTCTCACACTTTTGTCGCTCAAGTGCATTCAAATAAACGGCCGAAAGAGACTATAAAGTATAAACTGTCTAGTCGACCAAAGTGAACACCGTTAATCATCAATTTGTTCTGAAGAGTAGATGTCTTTGGCTTATTTTCCCAACATGTTGCCATGATAGTGAATCGGAGGAAGATGAGCAAATCTGACGAGTTTATTATTCGCTGAAGAAAGTGTCTTTTTACACAACGGGTTTTCAGCGTCCTCTGGAGCACACAGTGTTGTTCTTGATCGCGAACTTAAACATCTCACAATTTTACAAGGGGAGAGAGAGAAAAGAAACAGACAGACAGAGACAGACAAAGACATACAGAGAGAGAGAGAGAGGGAGGAGAGAAACGGTTGCATGTGGCGAGTCGTGGCCAGCTGTATAGAAATATGGCAATGTGGTGTATTGGTTGGATAGGTGTATGTATTGTGTTGGGTTCTTTGAAGAGAACGTGTATTGTCTTGGTCTGATTGTAGGACAATTCGGAGCTTTATACAAGTCTAATAATTCGCCGTTTAGCGTTCCTGAGGCTCCCATGCAGTTCAGTGTATGCCAAATATGCTACTATTGGTCTTCGTTCGATTGTAACGCTTGACAATCAGCGAAGAAATCCGCGATTTATCATCCCTAACTATGAACACAGAGGTCAATGACTTTCAAAGGTTACACTGAATCGTCAAAGCAGTTATTAGAGTTGGGTACTACGTCGTGTGAGTATACGTGTGTATAATCAGAGCGTCGTTGTTTTGACAACAGCTGCAGTAGTCTCTGCCTCACTCAATTGATCGACGGTCGACCTCCCCCTCCTCCTCATCCTCCTCATCTCTCGACAGACCATCTGCACAAGGATCCGGCGAAAGCGAGTGTTGAAGGCGAAGTAGATGAGGAAGTTGACGGCCGAATTGAAGATGACCAACAGGTTGCTGATGCGACTGAAGTAGAACTGGAATCCTCCGCAGATGCGCGACGGTGGATCGAGGACGCTCCACAGGATCATATTGACCAGCGCCGGAGTCTGGCAGACGGTGAAGACGATGACGACGACGATGAGGACGAAGGTGATGTTGTTGTCCTGCTGCTGACGCAGGTTCAGCATCTGCGCACGTTTCCGCTTCAGTTGAGCGAGTGCGCGGATCAGACGGATGTTGAGAATGGTGAGGCAGAGCAACGGAAGGACCATGAGAAAAATGGTGTACATCAGGTTTCCGTAGATGATGAAGTAGAGACTGTTGTCGCCTAGACTACGGTACTGAGGCTTAGCGAACACTCCGCTGGAGTCGAGGCAGAAGTCGAGTCGCGCTTCAACGAACTTGGGAATGTTGTAGAGAAGAGATAGAAACATGACGATGCTGAGCTGCTTCTTCGCTTGACTGACCGTGCACAGGCGAGCCGCCTGGTAGGGAAAGCAGACGGCGATGTAGCGATTGACAGCGACTAGGACGGTCAGCCAAATGGTCGCCGTCTGGGCGAGGAAAGCACAAGGGAGCACGTAGACGAGCACAACGCCGTATCCGAAGCGCTTGTAGTCTGCGTAGAGACCGGTGTGTTCGACGAGAGGTAGGAGGGAATAGACTGGAACGACGGTTACAAGGAGCAGTGTATCTACGATCGACAGAGCCTGGAAGAGAAACGTCGCTGACGTCTTCTTCGAGTCGCGCAGGAATACGAAGAAAGTGAAGGAGTTTCCGATGATGCCGCACAGACAAAGTAGTCCGCCGATGATTGTGTAGATGACGAAAGAGTAGAGTCTGCATCCCCAGGTGACGGGGTTTGTAACTGTCCCCGTTAGACTGCTGTTTGCAGGGAGATCGCGAGGGGAGCTCAACGTGTTATTGCAGAAATCCATCGTCTGCGATTGTCGCCTTCGACGGTGCTTACAGAAGCCGACCTACATTCGTCGAATAATAATTATAAGTATAATATTATATTCTGTCTAATTTTGTTTATTCTCATAGAAATCTAATCTGAAAAATCTACGGTAACCCTTTTGATCTTGAACGTTTCATTGCTTATTGCACATGTCATTCGAATCAGATGGTCCAGATCTAATTAATATTTCTTAGTTGGCCTAAATGATTTGTCTAAATAAATTAGATTTTGACAATTGACTTTGTCTGTAAACTAGTCGTTCTAGAGATCGAGTCAGTTCTAAACCTCGTCTATGTGGACTAACTGCGTTAATGAAGATTCGAGAGACAGCAACAGCTGCTGTTAGCTGCGATGGTTTCTGCGTTACACAACTTCTGCTGCGACACTTGGCAATTTCTGCGGCGTAAATTGTCGGCGCTTCGCTGTCGTCTGCTTTTCACCATGCAGTTCCGCTGGGCGTCGACTGCTTACAACGCCAGCAGCCTTATTCATCAGCTGAAGCAGGCAGTCAACAGCAGCTCCGGCGTACAGCGCTTGCTATCCTATTGACAAGCGCAGACTTAAATTATGGTAAATTATGTTGGATTTTAGTCAGATTTCTAGGGCAACTTGCAATCATTGACCATAATTCTCTTGAAAAGTAGGCCTATATTTTGTGAAGCATTGTGCACGCTTCCTGATGACGATGTTATAGACTGAGCTACAGCTTAAGCTATCTAAGCAAATATTGTTAAACGCGTCATGATTAATCGAGCGAGCGCTGGAATCAACCTTTTGTTAGTGTAGACTGTAGAAACACTGGGCTGCTTTATTTAATCATCTATGTAGAATCGTATTGATAATAAGTTAGGCAAGACAGCAACTGGCGGTCTTTCTAGTAAAGTTAACTACAACAGTAGTCGTGAATTTCAAGTTCCCAGAAGGTTATTCCTTTCCTTAATTTATGCAGCTAATCGCTTATAAAATAGGCACACGATCTGATAAAGAGGGTCGATCGAAGGTCACAGAAGCAAGTCAATCTACGATGGCTAATCCGTCAGAAGCAAACTGTTCTTAGACGTAGATCCGAATGGAGCAGATGAAAATCTGCAACGGTTGACACTCCATCGCTATTATGTTGAGCCTTAAGCTGAAAACTTCAAACTAACGCTCTGTGCATAGATAGACAATGCCATGTAAAGGTTGGAGAGCTGTAGGTGTTGCATAGTCCGCTCTGCAGTTTCTAGGGCAGAGGCGATAATTACCTGCCACGGCTCAGATGCAACACAACGTCTGATTATTATTTATACGACAAAACAAGTAGACCTCATAAGAGAAAGCGCATGCGCACTGGCGACGACCACATGCTCCCTCCATGTACATTGTACAATAAACGTCGCTGGAACGTCACATCAGATGCAGTGCCGTCATCTGTCCGACAGGATTCACTAATATCTGTTATATGCCACGCAATGTATGATCAGTCGTATATGCAGGTCAAAGAGCGTCTCACTGTCTGTTTGTCTGTCTGTCTCTGTCTCTCTCGCTCTCTCTCTCTCTCTTTCTCTCTTTCTCTCTCTCTCTCTCTCTCGCTCATAATAATTATTATAGCCTACTGGTATACACAGACCTCTGCATGTAGTAGGGCAAGTGTGTTTGTGCTTTCCTTACATACACGAGTGAGCCAAGAAATATGACCCCTCTACAAAACAGTTTCTTACCAATATTTTGGTAAACAGTATGAATTTATAAAAAAACATTTTATAGGCTGAAAGTCGATTCATACTTATACGTAGCTGTCAAATTTAACCAAAGTGATTCAAATAAAACAGAGCTTATTAAACTTTTAGTGACGTCATCTCTGTTTCTTGATGGTTCAAATAACGCTAAACGGTGTTTTGTTATTGTTTACGCCAAAGGTAAATTTTTAAATAAAGTTCTATATTCTACACCATGGTTCAAACAAAGTAAAGCCAAGCTGTTTTTATATATCTCTGATACCTGACAATGAATCATCCTAAAAATGTCCCAGATATTTAGAGAAGTGGACCAAAAATATTATTCCAAGATATCATATGATTCCAACATACCATAAAGTTTATATGAGTCGTTAAACTTCATATACCGAAATTTAGGTTAACACGCAATTTTCTAGCAGATTTTGTAAAAGAAGTGGGCTAATTCTAACAAGATGAAAGTTTTAATTATTTTTTTGTAATTCTCAGTTGTAGGCCTATGGTTTGATGATTTAATTAAAGAAAATGTGTAAAATGACCTTCTTCTGCTTGTACGCAAGCCTGGAGCCATTGACACCATTGAGCGACATCCCGTTGACTATCCTCTATCGTAATATCGCCTTCTTTTTGCGCAGAAAAAACCCGGAAATCAGTAAATAAAAAAAGTAAGAATGTGCATTTTTTCTTTGGAAAGAATAATAAAATAATTATAATTAAAGTTTTAAAAAATTTCATAACACAAAAAATTGGTAGTTAAGTTTGGCTTACTTTTTTATTGAATCAACAAGTCGAAATTTGCTTGAAACCTTTTCTTTCGGTGTATGAAGTTTGAAGACTCTTATAAAATTTATGGAAAATTGGAATCGTATAATATTTTGGAATAATATTCTTGGTTCACTTCTCTAAATATGTGAACATTTTTAGTATGATTAGATATCAGGTTTTGGAGATATATCAAGAACAGTTTTGGTTACTTTTGATTGAACCACGGTGTATATATTAGAGCCATGGAAAAATACTTTTATATAATATATTTATATACGGTGCTACAATGCCTACAAACCCATTTCAATATTTATTTATATATTAATATAATTTATAACTATGTCAACATAATGTAATTACTGACTACGCTACGCGACATCGCCAAATGAGATCATGATTAATATTGCAAAGGAGTAGGCGTATAATGTGCATTCAACGTTGTCTGAGTTGAAGAATATTATATATTAAAATGTGTCTACTTAAAATGTTATATTGCCAAAGTGTTTCATTCGCGAGGCGGCGTTTTTATTAGGACTTTACTCTCGTTTCAGGTTGCGCAAGAAATTATGTCCTATTGCCATTATTCACGCTATTGTAAACCCTGAATTCTTCTATTCGTGTATGAACAGTCGATGAATACGGTTCCATGCCCCATGCAATATACGTTCTGAGATCCACTTCTCCGTATACACGCTCTTATCTGCAGATTCTACACTCGTATACCAAACGTGAGTTGCTATAGTAATTTCGGTACGGTCTATACATATAGACGTAGACCTACACACAAATGCCCTCACTTAAATTTGAGAATCCAGCATCATCCGATAATATGGAATGAAGTTCTTCAACACATTTGTGCCATGGGCGCCCACACGTCAAGTAGGGGCAAGAGGGGCACTTGCCCCCTGGAAAATTGATTGACTTGTATTTTAACTGCTAATTTTACGAATATATAAAAACTTTCACTAAAGTAAAGATAAGTTATAAGAGATTTCTTGTAAATTGTATCACATTTTGAAATGTATAAAATTAAGAACTATATGAAAATGTTCATATTGTCAATTTATTTGTTGAAGTATTCAAGCTCTAGTGTTTTGCCCCCTTCTTGTATAATTTATTGGTATTTTGCCCCTCTTGTAAAAATGTCTGCGGGCGCCCATGATTTGTGCGAATATATAGGCCTACTCAAGCTGTATAATATTATGCCTTGTTTGCTTCAATTCCCTATATACTTGTCGCCTATCAAGGCATATAGTCTACGATATAGAGTGGTGTTTGAACAGTTTAGGGGGCTCGTAATAAAAGCTATTCTATTCTTGCTATGCTCGACCCTTTAGCGGTCGGTCGTCTGCTTGTCGTCTTGCTCAACGATGACCAAACACCACCAGAAACAAGATCCTGGATACAAAGGGTCTCTGTGTCGTCTGTCCACTCTCTCTCTTTCTCTCTCTCTCTCTCTCTCTCTT
>JAQFXW010000850.1:0-16711 GCA_034693945.1 Dendrobaena attemsi
GTTAACATTCCACCCAGGTAGACGAACTTCGTGACCTGTTCTAATGCCTTACCCCTATTTTGACTTCTAGGTCTTCATGTTGTTTTCCTATTACCATGGTTTTTGTTTTCTCGATGTTTATTCTAAGTCCCATTCTTCTGCTGCTTCCGTCCACTCGATTTGTCAACTCCTGTAGGTTACTGCTCATTACTCACTCATGATGACCTCTAGCTTTCGACCATGTGTATCTGGCATTTTTAATTGCACTGCATATATATATACAGTATAATTAAAAACAACTCTAGTCAGCTCACAGTGCTAATGATATCCAGAACAGACAAGAAAAATGTCTATGTGCTGCTGTAAGTGTTAATTTACATCCTGTTAATGTATGATAAATTATTTTGTTGTTTTCACCAGAGACAGATCTATAACAAAACAGAAATTCACTAGATATCACAGATTGGTTTTCAATTGAACTGACAGAACTATGTAAATTATGATTATGATACCTGAAAATAGTTTTTGGTTAAATTGAGTGCAGTAACTCAAATTAAAGTATTTGATCTCCACTAGCATGGATTGATCGATCAATCTAATTCGTTTATTCAGAATATTGTTGTCAATATGACAACTTGTGAGGACAGTGATATTAAGTATGCAAATATACTCTTTTTGTGATTAATCAATGACCCTAGTTTCTACATTAAATTCGATGAATTTATTTTATTTATATGCTGCCCTAGTTTTACATAACTATTTATATTTCTGAAAACCATGCAAATGTCCAATGAACTTTGAGTCCTTCATCTTGAAAGGTTTTTCAAATGGGTTTTGCACAGATATGTTTCAAGCACCAAGTAATTAATTGCCTTGTTTGCCAGTTTAACATGGGAGGAAAGAACAGCTGTTTTAAATTCTTATAGTTGAGGAGGAAGGTAATTCATTACACTGCTGAGTTTAAAAATTAAGATTTATGTGCTTTATCTGCCTATAAGAGTTTCATGCAGGGATTCACTTGTTTTCAATTTGCCTTGAGTTTGGCTCGTTCTTCCAGTATAAATGATTTGTATTTAGACGTACCATAGGTTCAGTCCTAAAGGTCATGTCTAAATTTTGTGCTATTTTGTTGAACCCCTGGGTTTCATTATTTCTTAGTTTGAATGACCTGAAGATACGGAATTAAAATGCAGAGAATCATGAACTTTTTAGATGATGATTGGTCGCTGTTTGTTGAAGTTCCGAAATAATGACACCAACCCCTTTGACATCAGTTGAACATATTTTGCATTCAGATATTGACCTGAAGAGAAGGCCAGCTTGGATTCTCATTGATGACTGGTCTTGGGTTTGTGCTAAATATGTGAGAAATTTTTTGTCTGATGCACTTAGCTGTTAGTTCTGTCAGTATGAAATCTGATGCTCTGAGCCACATGAACTGGCACAGTACTTGGTCTGCAATTCTACATAACGCAAAAGCTAAACTTGATGAACTAATTAAGGGCCTATGACTTTAGCTGGTTGTCTTTCCCTCTGTGCAGATGCCTGTCTTTCTATTGAGCTTTGATGGTATGTTTGTTGGCACATCTGTTTGTCTGCAACTGTCTGTGTCTGCATGTCTGTCTTCATCATGGCTGGAAAATATTTGCTATAGATGCTGAAATGCCAATCGGTTGCAAGTAATAACGAAGAAGAAGAGACCACAACTGATGTTGCCGCGGCCTCCACTATCAGGAAGGAGATATCAACACAGACATCGGCATCTGCTGCTCCAGTGGCAAGTACACTAAGTCTTGTAGGGCTGACTTAACATGGCTGGCAGTCAGATGGTTTAGTTCTGCTTTGTTACTCTGCTATCGGTCGTTGATGCCAGTTTACTGAATCTGACCCAAATGTTGGTCATTGGCCTTCTGCACATGATTAGTACTGTTGCCCAGAGCAAATGGATGTTGCTTCTCTGGCTGACGGGTATGCTTTAGCTTATTTTGAGTCAACGGCTGTAGGAATAGAGTTGTTTGAGTAAACGTCAGTTTGATCTCATCATTATTCCATTGATACCTGAACTTATGTGGAGCGTCAATAGGTCATTAACCAGTGGGAGTCACTCATGTAGGCCCTATAATCATACTGCGCAAATATCTTCTTTGCATGTAAGCTGTACTGTTGAGGTCAGGCATTGCCTGAACAGAACTGACTTCTGTGCTGAATTTAGTTTTAGCCTGTAGCTTAAGAATAGAGTAGACGACATCTGAGTAGAGAGAGCATAAGACTTTCAGTGATATGTTATGTGATATGGTTGGTCATGAAGGAAAAACTAGTGTTAGATGAGTTTCAACAGTGAAATTGGTCACATGTAAAGTCATCCGTCATCCTCACAACCCAGTATAACTCAGCTTCTTAAGAATCATGTGTCATAGTAGCTTAATTAAATTAAGTGAAAGTAAGGATGTTCTTTATTTTTCATCTGCAAACGCATTATGATACACTCGGCATGAAGCATGAAAACGAAGCACACAAATGAAAATTGCACTTAATATGCAGCAGATCATGCAGCTGAGGTCTCTTTGGATTCAGTTGAAAAGTTTTAAGAACTCTAAGGGAATCTCTAATGTGCAGTTGCCTAGTTGGCACTATAGGCTGTCATACAGATTGAGAGGCTATATGAAATAAAAAAATTAAAGAAAGCATGAATGGACACATTATCATCGGTACTTGAGTATCACAAAAGCACAGAAAGAGGCAAGTTACAGGAATCAAGAGTTTGAAGTCCTTAGCTTCATTTTTGGGCATTAATCTTATTCAGTGCATGTTCAATGGTCTGTTGGTTAATGGTTAGTATGCTGGACTTATGATTGAAATTCCAAACTTTCAGTTATATTAGTGTCTTCTGCAAAGTTATATTAGTGTCTTCTGCAAAGTTAGCTATAAATAGGTTATCGCTTGTATTATTGATTACCGGGATATTAGATGGCAAGGGAGAGGACCTTCCTTGTATATCGAGGGAATTCGAGGTGAAGAATACGAAGCAGTGATCAGTTCTTGCTTATGCAGGAGTCAACGTGATTGATTATGTTGACATATTTTATCTGAATTTCTATAAAATGGAACCAGCTATCGGATTTTGTAATTGTCTTCTATGTGACAGTTTTCTGATCTGTTACAGGTTGTTGGTGAATCTAAGAAACGAGTGGATGCAGCGCTTGATGAATCCCTGGAAGGAGAGGAGGAGGGTGAGGAGCCTGTGCTGCTCACCTTGGAAGAGAGATCCGATGACCATTCCGAAGACTCAAGTGATGTACTGAAGTCATCGATCAGAGATCATGACCGACTGATGCCACCGTTTGAAGTGAGGCTGGATAAACAAGACGTGGTTAGAGATGACGGTTTACCAGCGCTGCCTCCTCGATCAACACAAGTGAAAACGCACCAGCCACTCTATGATGTCGATTATCGTCAAGCTGCCAACAACTTAAATTCTCGGCAGCATCATCACTGGGAGCGACATTCCCATCCAGAAGCGTCTCGTCAACCGGTTCGTTCTCTGCAAAGAGATCTAACCTATCCTTCTGTTCCCCAGAGGTCGCTGGAATCACCAGTCTCTCCACTTATCAATGACAGTGTTTCTGATCTTCCAAGGTCATATGTTTTCCGGCGCTCTCCAGATTGTCAAGTATTGGCGAATGAATTCACTTCGAGTCTGGCTCAACTTCCCCTGGAGAGTTTTCGTCCGGCGTGTTTTCTACGCCAAGAGAGCTATCCGTCGGCAATTCGTGACAGCAGTCTCGGTTATGCACAAGAGGCAGGGAGCAAATGTCATGAAGCCTCAAAGATGATGTCCTTTCAGGCGACCCCAACCTCGAGGCCTCGAGCTTTCCCTCGAACTAATCCTTCGTATGTAGGAACGTACCGTCGTGACCGCCAGGGGCCGTCTTATGCAAGAATTCCTGTCAGTTTACACCATATTCCATCTGTAGGCAATGAAGACTGTTTCCGCGATTCGCAGCTGAGCTCAGCACATGCATTCCTGCCGCTGTCTGCACGGCACCAGGCAGCAAATGGCCAGCCGCCGGCTTATGCAAACTTTGATGAAGCAGCATTGGATCAACGATGTGCCATGTTTGCTTGCGACGGCAACAATTCCAGGAGAATTAACACAGCATTTGGAACGATCAGCAAGAAGCAGTTGTCGCTGTGGTCAGGCAAAGATGGTGCTGCGGTCTTACAGTACGCCGATCCTTCTATTGCAGCAGGTCATCTTATTCATGACAATGCTCACAGTGGTACAGGTGACAGCGAAAACCTGGCACATTCCAGCCGAACTCTATCCATCAACCGTTTCAGCGATCATGGCTTACCACTCGACGGCCATCTAGCGACTAAAGTCCACCGGCCGTACAATGGACACGCTCACCCGGACCGAGTGGCAGATGATGCGTTTGTCATTCAGATGAGACGAAGATCGGAGCCCGAATACGTGAACGTTCCTCCAGGACATGGCAGAACGAAGCTTGCCACGAACAATGTTAAGTCATTCTTGGGTGCACACATGGAAACTCTAGTCAATTCTGTCCCAGACAGTTACATCGACCATGGGAGAGATTCGAGATGCAGCGATCCCCCGTGCATGGACCGCATATCTCTGGAGGAGTACAGCAAGGAACGGATAGATGACCCCTGTCTTCATTCCAGTAGAGGATTTTCTCCAAGGAATTCTGACGGTAGGTGCCACTCTCAAAGAAATTCTAGTATTAGGTATCAATTCAAGTCTCCTGTCCATTCTTGTCTGATCCTGCATGTCTTATATGTACCTGTGATCTCTGCTGACTCCTTTACCTGTCCTTATTGAATTTCTTGTGACCTATTGGTCAGATTCTTCCTCCCCCGTTTAGTTAAGCCATTTTCCATTTTCTATTCAATGAAACTACTGCATATATATACTCTTCATTGTGACTGTTGTATGCCTGCCAACAGTGTGTTTCTGCATCTATATGTCAGGGTTTTCAGTCAAGCATTTTGTTCCAAGCACAATCACTTCATGTGTGCTTGTTCATCACATGGTCACAAGCAAACAGGACCCTGGTTAACATCATATCTCAAGGATTCTTTAAATTTCAATATTAAATCGATTACCATTTACATGGATAAGTTTAGAAAGTTCTAGGATGTGCATCGTGAATACGAATATGAATTTTCATCCATGAGATACCGTTTTATTATAAAACTTTTGAAATTAGTGTACAGTAAGAAATAATTCTATGGATTCAGCTTTTGCACAGAATTCCTAGTCCAAGATCACAAATGACTTTGAGCAGCATGGCTATGCTTACCATTCAATACTAAATCTTCTGAGCCATAAATCTTACTATGTTTTACTTGTATGCTTTCGTATCTCAGCCTTTTTTATTTGATGGGTCTCTACTCTCTATCGCCACAGATGCAAGTATTTTCTTTTGATGCAATAGGGTAGTCTCTTATGTCTGCCGATGTAGGGGGCACACTCAATAGTTATGGAAGATCCTTCCCTTCCCCTCAGCATCTGAATTTGAACAAGTGATTAGCGAGGCAGAAGCAAGACAAGTTAATGGTTGAAATGAGAGCCACATCCTCTCAGGTTTATTCCTGGATGGAGTACAATAACACTTTACAGTGCGGCATTTCACCCCGGGCAACATTTAATCTTCCAACTGAGGACAACAAAGTCTATATATAGAAAATAGAAATCAAACCCTTAAAATGAGAAAGGCAGTAGAAACAAACTCTTTCATTTTCATCTATTCTTTTCATTTGGCTGGTTCCCCGAGGCAGTGTGCCACCTGTAGATTACTAATGGAGCGCCTCTGAGTAGAGATCTTGAAGAGGCGTTATGCAAGTTACTTTGATTGATTGATTGATTGAAAATAGATGGGACATGTTGTGCCAACAGCTTTGCTTGCATTTGCATTGCGTGCTAGCTGATTATTTTGTAGACCACGTTGATTGCAGTTTATGTGTTGGATAGATCAATAACTGATCACATTATTTCTGTTAGGTTTTGTGCTGGATAGATCAATCGCGCTATGCACACTATTCAAAGTAATTAATATGCTGAATAAATAAAATAATAGCTATTTACATTATACGAGATAGTTGATGTACTGGATAATAATTGCTTTCTCATTATTATTATTCAAGGTAGTTGGTGTGCTCTGTAGATTAATATATGCTAAATAGCAATTCACATTATTCAGGATAATTGTAATTATTAAGTTCAGTTATGTGTCTCATGATTCATCTGCCAAGTAAAAGTATTGTTGTTTAGGTCTTGTTTTGTTGTCCAGGGAGTGGGAGGTATCAATTCTACTAAAGGAATTGAAATGAAGCAATTTTTATGCTAGTCTAACTTGTTGCTATATTGCTAATGCAAATATCCATCCCCATATAAACATGCTCTATGTTGTCGTTATGCAGTAAGGCGATAAACAAGTAAGAAGTGAGTTTGTGGGCCGAAGTCCATTAATTAGTTAGTTCAAACACTGCACTGACTGCAGTGTCATGATTTGCATGAAATTAAAAGGTCAATGAAATACAACTGGCAGTTAAGGGCTGGGCAAAAATTGTTAGACTCTGTCAGCTTGGGTCCTCTTGATGCAAGAGACCACTAGACCATCTGCTTACCAGTAGTTGGCCTGTTGGACAGTTTTGACCTGCTTCAGCCTTTATATCCATGAGATCCTGTTCACTGACTATAGCTATATTTAGTGAAAATTGTCATGTGACGTATTTCAGTCACTGGTCTGCTGCTACAGCTGCCACTGCCAATTTCTGCTGATTAATGAGATTTGTTCAGAACTAGAAGTGACATTGTGGCTGAATGGTAAAGTACGACATCGCTTCAACATTGCTGTTTAGATCATGTCTAATTTTGTGTAAATTCAGTACAAATGTCTTTTTAGCGACCTTGGTCTGGTTTCTGGTTCTTCTCATCCAGTGGATGATTACATATGTATTGTCTATGGTGAAATAAAGTTCCATTGACAAGTTGACAACCCAGAACAACTGAGTGTTTACTGACAATAACTGACAGTGTCTAACACGGTGCTCGTATAAATAATTCCATTGAATTTACTGTATTTTTCTAAGGCCTGCCAGACATTGACTGTGAGGATTCGGATCGCACGAGTGCTCAGTCGACCCCATCTCCTCAGATTCGCCAGTTCCAGGCGGTGTTGCCGGCGAGGTTGCAGTCAGCCGCGTCAACATCCTCGACATATCACCCGTCTTTGAGAAAGAAGAAGTGGTTGGACCGCTCTGGTCCTCAGCCATCGGCGAGACAAAGTACTCTGGAGAAGGATTGGCTGCTACAGTCAACAGATATCAACCAACATCGCCCCGTTTCAATGCTCACTGTTTCACCCTCAGACTCAAATGTCATCGCAAACAAGGTTGCTGGCACTCTGTTGCAACAGGTCTGTGGTCTGTATGCTCATTGACGTCTCTGTAGAGTTGCTAGAGATGGAATATTTTAAATATATTCTTCCCTTAGAAGGGTGCAACTGTTTCTAATATTTTATATATTTCTTATATGTGTGGATGATGTATGTATTGTTTATCTATTTATGAAATATGTATCATACATGTGTAAGATCACACTGGAATGTGTATCTGAGGCTCAATCAATTAATGGCACAATATTTATGTAGCACCCTTCAGGTCAACGTTGGCAAAGGCTAAGGGAAAGACCTGTGAGAAACCACGCATCTCGCTATTGACCTTGTTCCAGTGTTCCATGTCTCGGGGATTATTATCGAGAAGTTACGCTGTTGCATCATTACTGTTCAGGGAAGAGTGACCATGAGATCCCTTGAGCAACATAGTGAAGGGGCAATGATCACCCTGGGATAAGGCAGGGTAGCACAGCTTACACAGGTATGCAGACACATCCCCTGAGAGACACTGTCACACTAAGGAATAGATGCATAAGTTAATATGCTCAGGGAAAAGAAAAACCAGGGGAGATGTAGTTAAGTGCTTGAGAGCCAAGACAGATAGTTTGAAATCGTTAAGTCTTCCTGTGGCAGCCATGTATTGTAGGTATGATCTATTAATCGATTGTATTATTTGTACGCTTGCAGATGCATGTAAATGTTTGTGTCTTTTGTGTTTGCTTAATGCTTATTATACACTTATATAAGCTAACTACTGTACTTCATTTATTTTTATTTATTCATATATTTCTATACCACCTCTTTAAGAGGTTGTCCCGACTACAGCCCAGAGGTGTGTTGTAGTTAACACACGAAAGCGCCTTGTGTAATTGTGAGTGAAGGACTTTCTCAAGGTCCCTATGCAGTGGCTTGGGTCAGAATAAAACCTTTGGACTATTCCATTACACCAATGATGATGTATTAACTATTAAGAACTCATACCAGATACATGATGATACACAGGATCCAATCACTTGGATGGGAAACTATATCTCTTCCTTGGTTTTTTCCATTCCTCAGCATATTTGTATTATTCTTCATGTGCTTTTTGTGTTTGGTGAGCAGTAATTCTCATTTAATTCTTAAGATGATAATTTTGTTGCTTTTTTCAGATGCACATAGAGCAGTTTGTTCTGGAGAATCTGAATGAGCATCGTAAGGGTATTCTTGGCAAAACAGTCTCAATTGGTCATATGCTGAGCTGGACTAAGGTTTGTCGTCTAAATAGAACTGTTCTAACTTGAATCTTTCACTAAATTCCATTCATATATTATAGGGAGTAGCATTGACAATGCACTTTTAATATAGGTAAGTGAGCCTTGAAAATGTGCCTTGAACTCAGAAAATTATTGTAACTCAATAATATAATAACGAGAAAAGCAGAATGTGAATAATTTTAAACATTCTTTGAAACCACTTGCTGTCCACTTTGTGAAGTACAAATTAATTATTAATTGTTTGGGCAGTCTAAGTTCGGGTGCATTAGTTGTGTCTACAATAGTTGTAAACTTCTTTAGTCATTGTGGTTTCCATGTATCTCAAGATACTCTTTATGCAGACCTAATGGCAATTTTCCAGTTTTCATAGGGTACAATAGTGAAATACAACCCTCCTTGTATATTTTAGTTCACTGAAAATCACAGATGATCCAAGGGACGAATAAAGATATTTGAGTTTCAGAGAATGCGTTTTGCTGTTCCAATATTGATTGGAATTGTGTTTCTCTTGAAGGATGTAATTCAAAAGCCAATGATTCGAACATCAAATAAATCTGTGAAGAAGGAGGCTCCAGAGGTCTTCAAGTTGATCCTCATGTACATGGGAGACAGGAAGACGAAGGATCCAGCCATGCAGATTGCGCTCGATATAACAGTCCGTGGATGGACCGTGGTTGAACTGAGGGATGAAATATTTATCCAGCTCTGCCGACAAACTTCAAAGAATCCTCGAGGGTTCGTTTTTGTGATTGCATGCATGTGTGAGAAAGATTATGGAATGGACTGAAAGTGCATGAGTGCTGGAAATTAAATGGCTTTTTAGTTTTAATGGAGATGTCAATTGCCACTGATGTCTAATCCAAATTGTCATTTGTGACTCTTTGAGACAATTTTGTATAAAGTTTTCAGTTATTACAAACCTACTTAAATATCAGTCATATTATTTTATATTTACCAGCTGTTTAAGTAAGCATTTATGAGCATATGCCATTTAATATGATGTATAATGTATATACCTATCAAAGTACTCTTCAGGCGCACAATATGCCTTATGTTTGTGTATTATGCATATCTTTATGCATTTAAAACCAGATATCTTACAAACAATAGTTTATTTGCAAACCCTTAAATCACAATTATTTCATGTTTATGAAAATTCAAAACAATGCACTAAAGAGATTCTCTAGATTGCTGATGAATAGGAGAACTTGTTGCATTTTTAGTATACCAAATTGATGTATAGGGTGGGAATTCCTAAGTTTACATTTCTTTTATTATGACTTATGATTCCATCATGTGATTTATTCTACTGAGTTGTTGATTGTTTTTGTTAACAGAGAAAGTGCTGTTCAAGGTTGGGAGTTGTTAGGAATTTGTCTTGCTTTCTTTCCTCCTTCATCAAAGTTTTACTCGTTCCTTGATGACCACATTCACAAGAGCATTGATGCCCACGGTCACACAGAAAAGGTACAGCTCAAAAGCCAGCAAGTCATTCCTTGGGTTAAGCTTCATGAACTCGTGGATGTTACTTATTTTATAATCAACCATTTCTCAGAAATTTAAAAAAGTTCATTTAGAAATAAAATGATATAGTTGTCTGTAAGTATTTCATCTTTAAGAAGTTTTATTTGGAATAATTTGTCATTTCTTAATTGTTGAATTTTGCCTTGTTTAGTCGCTGATGCATTTGTACATGGTGAGCTGTCAGAGGAGATTGCATTGGGTTGTGCAAGTGGGAGCGAAGAGGGGGCTGCGCAAGCCAAGCTTGGAAGATGTTGAACATGCCAAGGCAAGTGGTCTAATCACATATTCATGAATGTATTTTCTGTTTTGGATGATAATTAGTTCTCTGCCTTAAGGCAGGTCTATCAGCTGTCATGCCACATGAGGATGAGATCAATCAATCGCAATTTGTATAGCGCCCCTTCAAGATCCCTACTCAGAGGCGCGATTCCTACTCAGAGATGAGTGAGGTCGTTTCATGTTGCCTATTTCACAGAAAATTTAGGGTGAGCAACTTGTCAATGGTCACTACGCAGTGATTTGATGTAGATTGAAACGAACAACCCTTGGTTTCAAGGCACAGGACATAGTGCTACGACACTGCATCCCTGTACTGGTTCTTATGCATATCTGTATGTTTGTCTTTATGCCTACTTGTACACTGATATACTAGTACTTTTCTACTTTGGTTTATGTGTGATTAAGAATGGTATTAGGTCCAAAATATAAAATGTGTGTATTATAGCAAGTGATGCCATTAGCCATGAGAGATTGTGAACTGGTTCTTCCATAATACTGCAGTATCCACTTGATGGTATCACAATATAGTCTCCCCATAGGAGTCCCTCAAGGAAATTCGGTTTCAGAACACATTCTTCATCCCAGAAGACTGGTGTCTTGTGGCATCTTGGAAGCATTGTATAATGTTAGCCTTATCATGTTTCATCACTCCTGTGCTTTGATGCTACGTTGTCTAAGAACTACAAACATGAACTCTCGTATATCTGCTATGGGTGCTAGGACAATTCGGAGACAGACAATTCGGAGACGGACAATTCGGAGTGGTGAAGTACGAAGATACCCAACATCATTCATAAATCACTCCGAGTTCAATAGCAAGAATTTGATTTGCGTTCGCCGTTCTAAGAGTCAAGATGAGCAAAGTATATCTAAGAAATGTTCAATGAAACTGAAATTTTAAGCACTGCTCTGCATTACTGTTCATCATACTTTGCACACAATAAAGAAGTTTTTAGCACAAGCTAAAAGTCCTTAAAATATATCAAAAAACACTAACTAAAATGGTTACCAAATAGGAATTATTGGGTAAGTCTCTAGTGATTTAGTCCAATAAGTTGATGTTATGGCTGCGTCCGCGCAAGTAATCGATGTATGTGCGGTTTCCATAGTCGAGGATGACACTGCGCAGCCGACGGTCCAGATCCCTGTACTTCTTCTTCCTCAGAGGAGTCTTTTCTCTTGCAAGGTGCCGGCCATTCCTATTAAGTTTGTTGGTTATTGGTGACTTCATCAGAGAGGTGCTATTTACTTTATATGTGTGAGCGGTGACAATGACAATTTTGTCTGCTAAAAAGTCCTATCGGAGCGCCGCCTAGTAGGCCTATTATAGTCAATAGGCTAAATGTTGGACAATTGGGCTCAGATAAATGAGATAATTAGCGTATAAGTCTGGACGGTGCGAGTTCTCCGTCTCTGAATTGTCCATCTCCGAATTGTCCGGTCACCCTGCTCTGTGTGGGGAGTGAAGTGTTGTTGGATCCTGTGTACCTGCAGGAACTTGCCCATCTTGACTCTTCTGTTTTTCTGAGCTACTTTATTTTAGTTCTTAATGCTTTAGTATCCCTTTGGCTGGTGTGGACAGTGCTTTAGTAGGATGCTATGATAAATGTTGTGTGACCAGACTATGTCAATATATAAAAAAACAGCTAATAAGCTCTTCACTATTGCCAGGTTTTGTCTACATTTCATGTGTCTGTTGACTTTTCATACTATTTGCTACTATGTTTTGTTTTGTTTGATTATGCATCTAATGAAATTGACAGTATGAGTTGGCCATTTGCCTGTATTAAGAGCTTATTCCAATGTTGTAGTGTCATTGACTTATCATGTTAGGCTCTAGTCAGTGAATTGAGGATATTTATAATACATGTTGATTGGGTGTCTGTTGATTCTTTCTTTTGACCAGAAATCTCTTCTTGAACCTTCAATGTTTGGAAGTACGCTCGACGAGATAATGCGTCTGCAGAAAGATCAGTTTCCAGAGAGACAGTTACCATGGATACAGACAGCGCTGTCGGAACAGGTCCTGAAGCTGAATGGCGCTCAGACAGAAGGAATTTTCCGGTGACTCTCCTCAAGTTTAAACTTATTGCTTGCTTTACATTCATAGTGGGATGCATTGTTGTTAAACATATGACCCCAGAGACTATTTCCACAACCTTAATCTCGAACACGGCTCAAGTTTTGCTCTCTGTCCAAAAATTACCAAAACTTTATTTTAATAGTACTATTTTAGAATATGTACTGAAATTACTATTGCTCATATTACATGGGCCTAGAATCTAAATGTTAATATTACATTCATTGTACATTAATTTTCAAGTGAACCTTAAGCGGCTATAATATCAGGCTTTGGCTACTCATTGTAACAAGTTGCGATCTTGATAATTTGCTTGGGAATAAACGAATTTGATTGATTGATAGAATAATCTTAAATATGCAACAGATTTATGAGAAGTTTAATTCTTTAAGAAACTGATTGCTAGTACATATGGTAATGAAATGGAAACGTTCTGTAACTCCTGGCTGGTTATGGTTTTGAAAGCTTGTGCAAATATATGGAATCTGTCAGTACAGGTCTGTGATTGTAATTAGACTATCATAATATAGTTCTGTGTAAAAAGAAACTAATTAGAGGTGGGCACTTTTGCTAAGTCCTAAATGTAATAAGAGTTTATTACTTTTTATGCAATATTAATGTTGTGCTTGCATTTTAGTTTAGTTTATAATGAGAGAATGTGGCTCCTGTTCCTGCGTTGACTTGCAAGACTAATACAAGTACTATATTTATTAGTTCTGTTCTGAATGTGACTAATGAAATTCTTTCTTAGGGTTCCCGGTGACATTGATGAAGTCAATTCCCTTAAGGTGCAATGTGACAGATGGAATTTGCCAGCCAACCTGTCTGACCCTCATCTCCCGGCATCGCTGCTGAAGCTGTGGTACCGAGAGCTCTATGAACCTCTGGTTCCATACTCCTACTACAGCCAGTGTCTCGATAATTTTGCTTGTCCAGAAGGTGCCACAGCGATTGTTGCCACCCTACCGGAAATCAATCGACTCGTTTTCACATATCTCATTCGATTCCTGCAGGTAATGAATGATACGACTCTGTGTTTATGTCGGATTCTGTTCTTTTGAATCGATTTGTTCTGAAACAGAAACTTCGATCATTTTGCATATATCAAAAAGAGAACAACATACTGATATGCTAGATCAAACTAACTATAATTAATGTCTGAATTGTTCTGTTTTAATGGTTTACCTCATATTTACATATATGACATCTCGTTATTTTATCAATTGTATATCGACGTGTATTGTGCATTCGAGATTACTATAAGAGTGATATGTGGAGTGATACATGTACAATGTTATAAATACACATTGAGTGATAATTGCTATTTAAAACAGGTGGAAGCAGATATAATTGCTAACCGACCAGTGAATCTTATCAGTGCGAGTGCTGACTTAATGTTCTTCTTGTGCAAAGAGAAGAAAATGATTTATACATGTAATTCCCAAGACTGGATTTAAGATACAATGATATTCAAGCCTGTTCTGTTTTGTTGTAATTTTATAACTAAGAACTGATACAGGTAGAACCGGTTGAAAGATTCTATAATTGTAGCATTTCTATGGACGAAGTTTTTGTGTTGTAGGAGTTTTCAAAGGCAGAGAATGCATCTGTTACAAAGATGGATGTGAATAACCTGGCTATGGTCATGGCACCAAACTGTCTGCGATGTCTGTCAAACGACCCAAAGGTCATCTTCGAGAACACAAGGAAGGAGATGGGTTTCATACGTACACTCATACAGAGCCTCGACACGAGTTCCGTAAAAGACTTGCTATGACAGTTCCATACTACCATCACAGAAGTGTTCTCTTCTTAGCTGATAACCCTGCATGTACATATGTAGCTGTACATTATCTTAAATCCTTTCTGCTCAGACTTCAATACTACCACACGGACTGGAAAAGAGTGAATTAATGTGATCATTATCTGTACATGCCAGAGTGTTAATTTCATTGTTAGAACATTCGGTCTTGCATTTGCAAGCAGCCTATTGAGCGTTGAAAGGGAAACTAGCCACTCCATTGCCCATGACATGAACTGTTGCCAGTAGCTTTATTTCTAAATTGATATTTTTGATCCACGTAAATTTTGAAAGCAGTTTGTGATCAGTTTGACTTTGTGTCTTGATCTCAGTCTTTGATTTGGTCATTCAGTATTGCCTCTGACTATCTAAACCAACAACTGTACCAATATGGTTGACCCTCAAAAATTGTTGTCTGCCTAGCAATGTAAGTCCTTATAGGGACCAGAAGAACTAAGTTGGTCAGTGTATCATCCTTTTGGTTTTCAAACACTGTTGTGAAATAATTGAATTTATGCTACTCTTGTCTCCTTCATACATACGTCTGATTTGAAACTAAGCTGTTAGTTAATTTTATGAGATTTAAACAGCTGTTGTACACATGAATTGCCTGTTTATTAATTGTTTTGTTATGTAACGACATGCATTAATTTTTTAATTTCATTTGACGATATTGTAAAAAGATTTAAATTCATGATCTCAGAGAGTGTTTTATAGTGGGACTTTTGTTTGAATCAAAGTGGTTTTCTGCTTACAGAAACTGCCTATGTTTGTTAGGAAAGCTGCTCATGAATTGTCAATACCAATAGATTCAGAGGCAGAGATTTGCGTGATCAGATATTGTGTGATGATTGATGCTGATGATTATGAATATGATTGGTGTGAGATGACACACTCTGATTGTTGTGTATAGTGAATGTCTAGCTAACTTATCTATTGTGATGTTTCATTGTCTTTTGTATTCTTCAGATCTTTGGATATTCATCGTCCTGTGGTATTAGATGTTACCATAAGAGGTTAATTATTATTACAAAGTCTCTTATTGCGGATGTATACATTGCTGTTTTTGGTTATAATTATATATTATATGTGTATATATATATATATATATTTGTATGTACATGTTTTCTTGTTTTCTGATCACTATTCTTGATGTAATGCAGCAGTTGCAGCCCTATAAAAATTTAACTTTCAATGGCTGAGTTCATTATTCTGAATGAAGATAGGAAGAAATCAATTATGGAGTATTGAACTTTTAAAATACAATCACATTTCCGCCAAACGATATGAAGCATATTCAGATGTGTTCAAGTTAAGAAAAGAGAAATTTGTGTAACACTTTAGCGCCAGGCTGCATCGGTTCCCAGTCACTTCTCATCATGACAGTATTAGAAATTCAAATGCTGCATCTCACTCACCATCATTGCCACAAAATTAAACTCTTTGTTAAAGTGAACTCTGATGTTCGTCTTAATGAGTGAGCAACTGGTGATAGCTGTCCAATGTGTCAATCAATGCTCGAGCTTTGTATGGGACAATGATTCCTTTGTTTCTTGCTAGCCTCAGTTGGTCCAGTACCCAATTAGTTGTCTTCAGGAAGTCGGAATGTTTTGTTGTCTAGTACCTCCTTGTTGCAAAGCATTGTGATTGTAGTTTGTGAGAAACTTAGTCAGTTGTATGCATATAATATGGTAAAAGTGAGGAGAATATGGTCTGACATTTGTTGGTAGCTGTGTACTACTGTATAGAGATCTTGATGTTACAGAAGGATGTTTTTTTCTGTGATGGAGAATTGCTTTATGAGTTCCTGAGCTCTTCTTTTTTATTGTAGTGTAACCAACATTTGCTATTTTGATTGTTTCACTTTCTCCTTTAGAGAACTTGCTACTATTAGTTTTGATAGAAATCGATCTGGTATGACCTGAAAATCATTTGTGCTGAAGATTGTTTGCAACTTCTGACAAGGCTTATTTTGCTATGAATATCAATGACTGATTCACTTATAACACGATTTGCAGAACTGATTTCGGAGAATACGTTGCCAAATTATTGTCTACAAGTTGTTAAAATAACTTCATACTTCTACACTCCCAAGTTTTCGATTCTAACAGCCGCAAGGCTATTTAAGAGAATTTAATTAGTTTGTTTAATTGTATCTCAACTTTGAATAGTTTGTATTGTTTGTTCAAGTGTGTCTGAAGTCTGTTACTTTACACAGAATCGTGTGCTGTTAATGTATTTATAGGTTTAGAAAATGGTGCATCGTGTGTCTCAATGTCATCATGCCTGTGTGTTTAATTGATCCCTGTTTTGGGACGACATATAAATATGCATACATCAATTAAAAGGCTGAGGACTAGCATATATT
>JAQFXW010000851.1:0-16704 GCA_034693945.1 Dendrobaena attemsi
TCTCATGACGGACAGGGTGAAGGACTGTCCTGGATTGAACGTAGAAGACGTGGAAGAACTGGCGAAAGTGGTCGATGTAGGAGGATCAAGCACAAACTGCAATGTAACATCATGTGGGAAAACCTGGTAAGAAGGTTGCCCTCTTTCACAATGAATTGATGCGATTTGACAGTTAATTTATTTACCTCGCAACCGAATGCATCAATCAATCAAAATTTCATTGCAGCCCAGATGAAGCATCACAATGAAATAAATCTAGTATTGCAAGTATTGCAATATAGTACTGAATCGATTTCTATTAACTAGAATAGATTATAGGGATATACGGATGTCCTTCCCCTCATGGGTTTCCCTTTGCTGCCCTGCATGATAGGCCTATTATATCCTACGATATACGTGTAGACTTAACTAGATTTGTATTAATTTTTCTCTTATATCTTGGGCTGCAATAAACTGGCTTTGAGTTTGCTTTTGAGTAACATAACAAATGGAGAGAAGCCGTGCAGGGCACGCAGCTAAAGAAACCCAAAGAGATGTCAGACTGATTGTCAGTCCCGCATAGTCAGGGCCACAGATCAACTCTGATTTTCATACATACACACACATACATGTACGCATACATAAATGAATACATACATACATACATACACAATGATACACTGCAAGCGCTTCTGAATGGTTTACCCTACTAGAGGCGCTATATAAATGTTTAGATACGAGACGATACATATATACACAGCCTACATACATACATACCTACCCTGGCTACTGCTACTTTGATTCACTCTTTCATCATATTATGCATCTCAGGCACAATCTGCAGATCCATCGACATTTAAAATCATACACGATTGACGCCAATTTGATCGATTCTATCTTCTCAGCCTTCGTCCTGGCTAGCAATAATTCACACTGGAAGCGCTTCCGAATTGCTCTGCTCGGAGCGGCGCTATATAAATGCCCAAATAGGATATAATAGAATTACACTTCGCTGACATACATTCGCGGGGCTTTTAAGACGGGGATGGTGGTAACTGTTCTTTAGACATGGAGAACGGTTCAACTGGGAAGGAGTTGTCGCATCGGTGATGTTGATGCCGCCCTCCTCATCCTCCTTCTCCTCATCCTCCGCCTCCTCATCCTCCGCCTCCGAGTCGGTCTTCTGAAAGACAACCGTCGTTGATGATGCTTTATTCTCGCGTGAACATTGCAATAATTACCATCGATTTTAAAGCAGCAGCTGACGTTAAGCTTGACGCAGTGCGGTAAATTGCAGCTTTGACAGCTTCGTCTCGATTGCAATGGCAGGTATGCTAAAACACTCAAAGTCCGCTGTATAATAATTATGGGCTTAACTTTATTTTGAACTGAATCATTTCCTCGTGTTGGTGTAGGCGTAGTCTACACTACAATAATTCTTTCAAATACAACATTCTAACTGCAGCAAAAAGAATTGACAGCAGATGCAGGCTAAGTTATAAAAAAAATTATATCATTATTGCTAGTTCGTTTGTCAAAGGAGAACAACACTTTGTAGAATTTTCTTCAAAGTGTTTATCACGACATTGTAACGAGAGGTGTACCACCACTTAAGCCTAACTGCTAAGATAGGCCAATACGTGGATCACCTGTGTTTTTTTACAACTATAGTTAGTCTTCGGAAATTCAGCTACTAACTTTCAAGGTTAAAACTGATCATTGCAAATGGATTCTTTTCGAGAAATGGTGAACAACTTTGAACGATAGTTGTAGCAACTGTTAATACACTTCGGAGGTTGTAGCCTTTTTGTTGTACTGCTGAGTGCGCCATTAACCGAGTCATCGCTGATTACATCATCTTGTGTACATCTATTTCTACACGTACACTTCATTGAGATTTATTTATTCATATGCTTCTATCCCGCCCCTTCAATTCTCTTATCAATTCGGAGGTCGTACCGAGTACAGCCCGCAGGTGTGTCAGAGTTTACAATCCGAATCGCCACAAGCAGTTGTAAGTGAAAGACTTCCTCAAAGTTCCAACGTTGTGGATCGGGTCTGAATCGAACCCGCGACGATTCGGACGCAAGGTGGCGACTATCCCCCCCTGTTCCAAAAACACCCCACGATTAGACGTTCCGATGCCTTGTATTTCGTATACAGCTAATCGACTATACACATTGGTTTCGTATGGAGTAGGCGTACAACCCGCTTGCACTCATCGAAAGGTTCTATTCAAAGCTCAGATCTGGAATTCAGCGAGAAATCGTCTGCAGCAGAAGCATTCTGGGTCACCCAATTAGGTATCCAGGTCGATCGACATTCCATTCTCGCCTCCTCGGTCTTCCTCATCATCACCTCTGGCGGATACTTGGGCGTTCTCTCCGCTGGCCTCTTCACCCTTGTCTTCATCTACGACGTCCATCAACTGCAGTTCCGGTCTACGAGTTGCAATGTGGAACGCACAATTGCTTACAGACAAGATGGCCGTAAACTCTTCTCGAGCATAAACTCGACATCCTTGCTGTTACGGAGAGCTGGCATCACGGGTCAAAAGATGTGCCAATACTTCAGGGTCTCCACCTGGTTTCTCCTTCTCTGATCGCCCTCGACCGGTTCCTGAACAAAAATTGAAGGTTCGTGGAGGTGGTCTATGTGCGCTCCTTGCTCCGGTTGTCAAAGATTGTCCTTGACATGGAAATTACCACGTTTGAGGCAATGTGTCTCAGTATAGCAAACCCACGTGGTTCGCTGACACTACTGACTGTCTGCAGGCCCGGATCTGTGGAACGATCTGTCAGTTTCTTCACTGAATTCACCTCGGTCCTAGACAGTCTCGTCACACGGAGCAGTCAGCTGCTAATAATCGGTAACTCTACTTCCGGAAAATTCTCTCGTCCTGCGTCGCTCCGCCTCCAGATAATAAGCTAGTCCAGTGGCTCTGAGTTTTACAGACAGCTGCGAAATTCCGCGCATTGATGCTTACATTTATATTTTGCTAAGAAAGCCTTTCCTGGCAACCATATCTTTTTGTAAGCAATGACCAGTCTACTCTGCTTCTCCTTACAGCTAATAACGAATCAACGACCCTCTCTATCTCAATTCAAACTGTAAATTTGATGCAAGCTTAAATGTGTAGACCTACATGTAGGCATACATGTAGCTAGCAAATGGTTCTCACATACACAATGTAAACATGTCAAAGTATTTGTTAAAATAATTATAAACTTGAAATAGAACAAAAACAGATGAGAATTGTGGAATCAATGTGTGAAGCAATACTAGAGGTCATCTGTAATTGCTTCGAAAGTAAGTTAAAGTTTAATATGCAAGGCACTGTACTTACTAGTCTGCTCTCGTCAGCTGTCTCCTGCGAGGTGGAATACGCATGAGATGAGCAGGAAGAGGTGGCGACGTTGAAGAATTGCTTGACGAAGATCCTGCGGGCTGCGAGGCGGGTGTCGAAAGAACTGCCGGCTGAGTGGGATCGAGGGCAACAGCTGCAGATGGCTGTGGCAGCTGCTGCTGAGAATCGACAGGCTGCACTGAAGGCACTCTGGCACTCCACCACCAACTCCACATCATTCTTGCAAATAGTCCCGCTCCTGCCTGAAACTCTACCATATCCGTGGATCCAGTGTGCCACTCGGTTATGGCGGATAGAATCCAGTCCAGAATATGAAAACAATTGGACCAGACGAAAAACATGCCAAGGTATACAGCAGCGTAGGCACAGCACAGTGCAGCCCAACGTCGCCAGCGGTTGCTGGCTTCGTATCTTCGATTCACTTCTCTCTTCACAAGGATGAGGAAGGTAAGGAGGGCAAAGAGCGTTCCCATTCTGCCGAGAATGGTATAATTCGGTCCAGCACACGAGTGGAGGAACGAAACTGGTATACTCCAAAATAATGAGTAAATAAGCCATTTACTCTTTAGGTAAATGAAACGACTAATTGTTACTATCTGAGGAAAGATGACAAGATCCAAGAAGTCATTTCCCGTTTCCATGATCCTCCATTAGCTTTGGGAGCTATTCTGATTAAGTCTCTGTTGCGACGCTCTGCTGGCTGTAACCAAGGTAACAAATAATTAAACGAGCGTCATTCCGTTCAATTCTTCAAAAATATTAAGTTAATAATATTATGTGACGCAATCTTTTACTATTTCAGCACACGTCGTGTTATCTGTTGGCGTGCAGTTTTCGCATCAGTTTGGAAGGACAATATTTAATCAAAAATTCATTTTACGTTCAGATGTCTTCGTCTTCCTGTTAACTTCATAGGCGGAGTTTGGATTCCACTTGGGGGGGGACAAAACTTTGGTCTTATTTACTTCCAAATTGCCTGTACTGATTTAGACCCTCCGAATATAACTGTAGTTTAAAACGCCCCACCCCCGAAACAAAATGTGTCTACTAGTGTTACACATCCCCTTAAGTGATATCGACCTAACGGGGTCTGCATGGGGCGCCGCCCAAGAAGCCATCGAAAGTCTGACAATTAGATGTCAAATGGAGTACATTCTTGGCCCTTATTTACTTCCAATTTGTCAATGCTGATTTTGACTTGAAGCCAATGAAATTTTTATAATTTGATGCCAAATGGAGTAGATTCTGGGTTCTTATTTACATCTAATTTGCCAGGCCTAATTTAGACCCTCTGACTATAACTGGGATTTAAAACGCCCCCAAACTTTTCCACTAGTGTTGCACATTAAGTGATAGCCTATCGACACAGCTAGGTCTAAGGTCGAGCCCCAGAAGCCAACGAAAATTTGATAATTTGATGCCAAATGGAGTACTTTCTGGGCTCTTATTTACTTCCAATTCAGCATTGGCAAGTTGGAAGTAAAATAAGAGCCAAGAATGTATCACTTAAGAGGATGTCGGAGCTAACCAATGAATGGGCAAAAACGCTATCAACGTCTCCATGGGGGAGGACTTAGCCCCCTATCCTCGATAAACTCCGCCCATGGTTAACTTGCTTAGTTTAATTAAAGAAAACTGAAGGTGAGCATCTGCATGTTGTAAAGTTTGAATTTTGCTTGTCCAGATTTCAACTGGGCGGGGCGGTCGAGCATTGGATACATCACTCACGCTAGCGCGAAGCGCAGACGACTCGAGTTCAAAACCGGAGTCAGGAAAATACCCCCCTCAGAACGACATCATTCATTCGCTAGACTGCGTTGTAAATAGAGACGTAGAATTAGCAGGCGCCCTGCGTGGGCTGCCATAGGTTAAATTCAACTTCTGCAGACCTAGCAGTGATGGGCGCTATAGCATTTTTAAAATAGATTTCTATCTACAAAAACAGAAAATACTAATAGATTTATTAATAGTATTTTGACAACTATTTTGTAAAAGTATTTTCAAAATAGTTTTAAGAACTGTTTTGGAGAATTCAAAATAGTTTTCCAAAATAGTTTTTATTACAGTAAAAGTCTTTATTATAATGCAATAATAATTAATCAGTGTATAATAGAGCTGTGCCTTTTTTGATGTTTTTAAACCTATTCAAGGCCGGTACGCCTACCTGCAGCTGTACTCAAATAAACTTCGACCTCCAGTATTTCACAGACCTAACTAACTAGGCCTACTTTACTATAACATCTGATACACACTCATACGCAACCAGAGAATTAAATGAAGCCATCTCGAAGAGTCTTTTCCCGCACCCAGGTTCGCCGACAGAAAAGCTGAATCCCTATGCAGTGCAGTCACGGGCGGGCCCATAAATTATCTTTAGGTCAATGAGAAAAGTATAAACAAATAGAAGTGTGCTCCAGATTTGTGCTTGTATTCCATCGTTAAAATTGTGTTATCCATTATATTTATTTACTTTAAGATTTTAATGAAAATCTTATAACGCACAATTTAGCGCCGAAAAGTTATCCCATTAACATCTAAATTCACGGAGTCCCGGACGCATCATGTCACAAAATAATGGAGTCTACGTCAACTGGACAGATGTGATGGACTCAACATCCATCTACTTTTGGAGTTTCGTAGGCTTTCAGGGCCATACACAACAGTATCTGTAAAGATTCCGAACTTTTCATATATAAGCTTAACCGAAACAAGACTTGAGTGACCAAAGGTGACGTTTATGTGTGAGGAGTGGACACGATTTGGGTTGTGAAAGACATTCACGCGAGAGCGCGAATCGTTTCGGCTTTTTAAAAGTGTAGTAGGCCTATAGGCCCATCAACCTGGAACAATATCTCCATTACTGTTCATCATCTACCAAGTTTAAAACAATTTCAAAGATCTTTATTCGCTCACTTAATAAAAGATCATTGTCTGTCCAGATTATATTACCAGATCAAATATCTTCGTGTCGTCTTCACCATCCAGTCAGTTCGCTCCACTCGATCATCCTTTTGTCACACCCTCTCTAGCCCACCTATAACTAGCCAGCTCAAGTCCTCCAACCGAGCCATTTCCCTTACTGCACCTCGTCTCTGGAATGACCTATTAGCGTATTAAGCCCTGTTCCCCTCTCATTCACCCAACTTGTCTTGACTCAGTCTCCTCCACCTATCAGTGTATATATAAATATCAGAAGTATAAAGCTGTCCATTCAAAGTTGAAGTTTCACCTATAGTCAAACAGTCATACCCTTATTCCACTAATTCTCCTCCTTCTAACCCTCGTCATAAGCGACACCCGCCTAACAGCTGCTATGCCCCCCTCTGCCCTCCTGGAATCGACCCCAGACCACTAGAGACTTTCTTCTGACTATCCTTTTTGACTTTTGACTTTTGACTTTTGCAGAGCTCGTGAATTAGCTGGTGCCCATCTCTTTGCTTTACAGTGCGCTTTAGAAATCTCGAGATTATGATGACGCCTACGATTGCATTGGCGTCGCAGGTACTATGTGGTATTTGGGGTGTTTGGATGAAAGAAGTACACTTGCAAATTAACTGACTGATGTGCCATCGATTGGTACTCACTGCATGAAACTCCAGCACAATAATTAAAGTCACCTCTTAGCTACTGATAACTAAGATGGTTTCCATGTCTCAGTTACTTGCAAGGGTGGTGCAAATGGAGCCTCATCGGAGAAGACAAAAAATAAAGCTGAGACACATAATTACATTAAAGTAGACCTGTGAATAGAATGCTTCAGCCAACGTTAGAACCGCATCCTTATACGCACGTGCCATCTTCCATTGAGGAAGAGTAGGTCAAAAGAAAGCCTGGACAGATAGAATCAACACACAATTTAAACAAACATGGACCTATATGCATGGTCCATGTTTGCATATAATATGATGTATGTATACGTATGTACTATGTATGCATCTATGTACATGTGAATGTATGTGTTCATATGGTCACGTATAACATAAGTCCTACAGCGTCTTATAATTTTAAGAACCCCGAAGAACAACTGCAGTACAGACGAACTCTCGAGTTCACGCTGCTCTCTCGTGTGCTTAGCCATCGTCCCCCATGCTGCGAGTCTACTGCGTAATGCTTGGACTACATGCATTGTACCCTTTCGAATTGTACAGGAGGAGACTGTTGTTGACACTGACATAAAACGAACTGTGTTGTCAGCTTCTGTTGGATAATCAAAGGAGCAGCGCTGTTGTGTGCTTCAACGACGGATACATTGGCTGTTCCAGGGCTCTTGGTACCCCCTCCGGTCGTTTATTCATTCATTCATTCATTACGGTGATTTATATAGCGCCCCTTCAAGGCTACTACTCAGAAGCGCTCGTTATGGTAACCCCTTCCCTAAACCGATCTAACTCCGATTGTATTTAACGCTGAAGCGACTCTTCTGGGCAGAACGTCCTTATACTTCAACATGGCATTGTCCCGGACCTTCTCTCTTTTGAGCTGCTCACAGCGCAAGTGACTGAATGGACAACTGGATCGGTAGCGGTGGTTGAGGGCGATGGAGGTGTTAACGTCTACGGTCAGGAAATCCTGCTGATCGGAGGATCCAGCTAAGCAGTACAGATTGAAGATGGACTTACATCTACGCGGGTCAATAAAAGACTTAGAACCGACAAGAAACTCCGACCATCTAGCACGATATTGCAATCTCATCGTCCTTAGAAAGCCCCACTTGTCTTCGGATAAATGCTGAAAGAAGTAGGAAGTTCGGAACGAGTAGGTGTGGTAAGAATTCTGACGACGGGACAAACGATCCAGGTGGTCGAACATTTCCAGGTAATTGCTGTGGAGTCGCGGAACAATGATCTCGTCTAAGTCAGCGATGATGATGAAACGGTAGAAGTAGATGTTGCGCATCATGCAGTCGTTGAGGGCAATAGAACGGCCGAATGTAACTCCATTATTACTACTACCACTGAATAATTCAACGGCTGGTGGCATCTCAAGGAGTTCAACGAAACCTTTCTTTCTATAGTAGTCGAACACTCGATCCAGTTGACTATCGTACGAACTGTTGTACACATTCACCCGTGTCAATCCAAACATGGCATTTGCTTCCATCCATTCGACCATCAGCTCTGGTCGAACATTTTCCGATTTGACATACAGACATGCTCCAAAGTTGTGCGACAAATCATCAGACTTTCTGGGCGTGATTATCGGGAGGAATATACTTGATGTTGCGCAGTGCTGCGTAGCAATAGAAACGTGCGTGGGAATCGAATCAGCGTAATCGAGTGGGCATGAAAACATGTTCTGGCTGTAAACATTGAGTCCAGGTACGGAGTAGCTCTTTCCAGTTCTGATGATATCTGCCTCGACAGTGAAAGGATTGTCGTTTCCAGAATACCACAGATGACACCAGAGTGGTTTACGGGATAATCGACGAACTCCAAGTATTCGTATCCACGGAAGAACTCCGACTATTGGTCGGTCATCGTAGAAAGCCGAATATACAGCAATGTCTTCATGTTCATCTTTTTCCACTTGCCAGTGCGTGTGTCGATAGCGAATATCAGAAATCGAAGGTCGATGCAAATGCTTACATGCATCACTCTGACCTTCGCTGATCCTTCCTCGTCGTTGGCCTACGTGTTGCTGGCTTTTACTCTTGAATAACAAATCACGAACACTCGAATTGTACTTTTCGGTTCCCGTTGCCAAGGCTGCTTGTTTGCCATTCTCTGTGTCAATGTACTGGAACAAGTATATTGTCAGAGAGATGGCCAATAGACTGAACGCATAAGTTGATCTCCTGAAATAGAAATTAGAAACAGTTGAAAGATTTGGCAGGTAATGGATGGTCAACATCAAGTTTTCCACTGAGATTCAACCCTGTATAGGAAGAGAACCATTCATGTCGGTTTCATCCACGAGAATTAATTTACCTACTTTAGCATTAGATATCTTTATGTTATCTTCCTTACAACGGATTTCATATCCGTTTATTATTTTAAAGTTTTCTTTATTTATTTATGCATTTCTATACCGCCCCTTCAAGTCCTCTACTACTCAGAGGCGGTCCCGACTACAGTCCAAGAGAGTGTCGGAGTTTTCACGCCGAAGCCCTATGAGCAATTGTAGGTGAAGGACTTGCTCAAGGTCCCTGTGGGGTTGCTCGGGTCTGAATTGAACCCGCGACCCATCGGACTCAAAGCATCGACTATCCCATTGCTCCACGCACGCCCTTTGTGCTAGCCTGAGGCGTTAAATCTCTGAATGTCAGCAGACATCGGGTTCGTACTTTCTTGTATTGACAACACAAATCTGAGTCTGTGCCTCGCAATAAGCAATAATCTAGAAAAGTTCCATTTTCGAATAGAACCGCATTGATCCGAATAAAGATCAGGAATTTCTATTTGTCCTGAACTTTGTCGGTGAGTAGGGATGTTTGCTAATGGGCGGAATTGGAATCAAATCTGCCGACAGTAAGTTATTGACTTAAACTTAATGCCTAAATAATCAACTAAATATTTGTTTTTTGTGATATTGCATTCTTGTTCTCTTTACGTGTAAACTTCTTGGCTATAGGTCTATAATGTGCTATAGCTTGATCGATGACAATGTATAGGCTTAGCAGAGTTAAAAGGTTTCGTGTTCCTACATTGAACGCCGTAGGCCTACTTAGTAAGCAGTGGTCTATACGCGGCTAAAGATCTGAAGAGAGTTAATCTACTGACTTCGATTGCGTCATTGTGGCAATGCTCAACACATTAATTGAAGATCGCTTACATCGGAGTCCAAGACATTTTAAGCGCTCTAACAATTATTGCATCAATTATTATTAGTTTCATTATCATTAGGCCTAGGCTACGGCAATCCCGAAGTTTAAGCTGATGAATTATAGTCTATGCTTGAATTTGCCTTGAAATACGAATTTTCAGTGCCATTCCATTCAATTCTTGTGTGTCAGTGTGTATTGTGTAATCTAGTGCCCTCTTCTGGAGGGGGCGAGAAACTTGGGAGTGCATTGGAAATAATAACCATGCAGATATTTTTTCACTTTTTAACCCGAATCTTCTGAGGGGAATACTGATCCTGAAGAGAATTTCTCCCACATCCCTCAAAGACGTATAGATTAAGCATTACCTGTATATAATATTATAATTAAACCTCTCCTTTGAAATCAACATTTTCCTTAGCCTCCTGCTACATGTTAGTTCATCATTTGACTTCATGGTTTACAATCAAGATTTTCCTTTTTCACCCCATGCCTATTTAGTGCTGGTATTTTCATCCGTGTTCATATCATTTCAAAACATCGACCACGTATAGGCTAAGTAGGACCTAGGGCCTATAATTATACTGGGGCCTTATTTTCAGCCTAAACTACGGAATTACCCTTATTACTTTCACAGTGCAACGAGCAATTTTAGAACGATAGAATTTCATAGCTATCTATCTATACACAGAATAATCTTGAAGACGCCATTTCGTTAATATAATAGCTTCATGAAATAATATTATAAGAATGGTATAATTGCGATTTACCTGAAATACATTGTCAATTGACAAGATTAGTCCTCCGCAGTGTTCGCCTTTATTACATGTAGGCCTATAGGCCTTACCGCAGATTCTATTGCATCATGAAAAATAAGTTGAATACAGTCGTGATCGCCAACAGCATGCTTATATGGAACAGCCCAAGACCGAACCAATTCAGTCACGCTGGTTCTGGGGCGTCATGGATGGACGCCCTGGCTTGACGTTTCAGACTCAAGCGTGACTAGGTCTGCATCACGACCAATCAGTAACCAGTGTACGTTGCTCCATAGTCCACGTAACGGTGTTTTCTCATTTGGATTGAGACAGGGCTTCTATTCATAGACCAGACATAGACCTATAGTATACCTCACTCGTCACGACATTCCTAGCTAGGCCTATGATAGCGTACGGAGGGCGTTGTTGACTATACGCGCTCACAGATAGCGGTTGATTGGTGAAAATTGTTTGATTGACTGATTCGTTCAATTATTGCTCTTTGTAAGTTGGTCTGCTGGCAGAGGTTGCTCAGTGACGTAGCAGTCTCATTTGCATATGCAGGAGCCACAAATCAGTAAGTAAGTATCGATGTTAGTAATCGGTTGCAAAACCACATTTTGAGTCTACATTCTAATTTATTCGTGTTATTGATTGTTGTACAATGTCTGCATAACCTTGTTTGTAACTTGTTTGACCTTAATAATCGGCTTGCAACCGATTATTAACGTCGATACTTACTTACTTGTAGTCGGATGGCTACAGAGACAGATTTGTGGTTCCAACTTAAAGCCACGCCTATCTGCAATCTGACCTACCACTTACCGACTTATTTAACTCATAAACCAATTAAACTGGCTGACTGACTGATTTAGGCCTACTGTCTGTTTTATTTATTTACAGATTGACTTATTGGCAGTGGATGTTGAATAAATTTATCTTCTGTGCGACAAACTATGTCTCTCCGTCTGACTGACTCAGAAGCTCACTGACTGACTTACTCACAGATGAGCACAACAATTATGAGAACGTTGAAACACTGGGATACAAGTAAGTCACGTAACGTTTACGAGGCATTCCCCAAAATGTGAAGATCGAAGTGCAGGAGGAAGACCATTCCACAAGGAATGGTCAGCCATGGCAGAAACACGTTTAACTAGATATAAGTAATAAGTAATTAAGACAGATCCCCGACACCTACATTGAGATGGATTCTTACCTACGACTCTATGATCACAACAATATAGCAAACATCCATCCAAAGTCCGGATCACAATGCACCGAACTATTATGACTCTTCTTACTGTAGGCCTACTAGGAAAAAGTGGAAGTGCTTGCAGTAGAAGCCCAATTATTATAACTACAAGTTAATAGTAGCCCAATTATTATAACTATAAGTTAATAGTAGTACTACTATTTCTTATTTCCTTATCGATGCATCCGCAAAATCAAACAATCCAAGAGAATTCTTTGTTAATGAGTTCTAAACAGAAGTCACAACTTCACAGAGCTACGAGCGTCTCTTGCCCCAGACGCAATTCATTCTTCCGGCAAGAGTTACTGATGCGTGACCGCTGCAGAGATCCCGACGACTTCCTCGCAACTGCTGCAGCTCTGTTCTGCATCTGTTCTCTAGATGGCATCAGACGAGTCGAGTAGACGTAACGAGGTACTAGACGCTGGTTCACGTTTTCTTCCGGAATCATGTCGCACACGAAGTTACCTTGGCGCTAGAAAAATGGACAGAAGTTGGTTCTGAGAAGTGTCTGAAGATATTTGACAGACTGAAATAAAAGTGTAGAACAGAATATGGTGAAGGAGATACAGCTGTGAATAGATAAAGATACATGCGGTGCTAAACCCATAAATGGAGATCGATACAAAGATGACAATCGAGACGAAACAAAGATCGGTAGAAATAAATAATCACAGCCTCATATGCCTATCATATGTACGAGAATAGTAGGCCTAATATAAGACGCATTTATCACGGCAGAGCTACTAGCCTACAATGCAGCACATATGAAGATGCAGAAATGAATGTAAATACCAAATAGGGAGAACTATAACTGCAGAGTAGTAACACAGTCTCCCACTCTACTTTGTCTATACTAGAATTAATACAGAATGAATTTACTTAAGTCTACCTTTCCTCTCGGCGGATAGTTCGGATCAAGTCTGCAGTCATATTCATGTTCGTACGAGATTCCTTCTTTCATGAATCTCTTCCGTCCATCCGGGTTCTTCAACCACGTCACCGGAACTACAACACAATAGGTGTAGGTAAAATGAACCCCACGATACAATTTAACTATTATTTATTTTTATTTACCACTTTCTCTTGTGCTTTATTTAATTGACTTTCATGGTAGATTCATACTAGAATTATAACTCAGGTTTCAGTATAAAATTACATCAAAACTTAAAATAAACATAATTAAAATTCAAATACAGGTGAAAGTGGGCTAAAACGGGCCCCTTTGAAGAAATGAGGTGATAATAAAATGTGTTCAAAACAACAATTTTTCAGTCTAATACTGACTTGCCAAGTGTCTGTAAGTTCTTCAGCTGTACCTTCCATTTCAAAACTTTCCACAAAAATTCAATTGCTGTGAAATTTGCCATAATTTATCAAATTTGAGACGTGGCCCATTTTAGCCACAACACAACGAGCCCGCCTTAGACACAACACAGGTCAAAACTTCAGACGAATATTTAACATGGAAACAATTAAATTATGCTAAATCGAGTCTATGCAACTTATTTGCAAGTGTTTAGTGCTGCATATAATTTATGAAAAAATTTACATGCAAGCACTGCATTGTACTAAGTAATGGGGACAAAAAAGATAAGAAAATTGCAAAAAATAACTTTTCGTCGTTTCCGCCAATGGTAAACGATTTATTTCAATATAAACACTGATTAATATTCAACATGTGAGGCTCCAACCAAGCGTCATGAACAGCGCTGAAACATTTGCTAGATGGCACCGCTAAAGGGGGCCCATTTCATCCGAGGGGGCTCGTTTAAGGCAATGTTCCCCTACTTCGTTGGTTAGATTTCGAAGCAGCTTAAATAGGATCTTGGCGAGTTAAGTGGATTGTAAAACTGTTTAAATGTGTTTTAAAACTATTAAAAACAAAACAATCAAATTGTTGGTCAATGTCGGTTTAAATGGATATTTGTTATAAAGCTAATAATAATATTATTATGAGTGCGATCACAGACCTCCTCCAATGGCCGGAGTTGTGTTGGGATTTGACGAGTGCCTCGTGTTTCCGCTAACTCCGGAGTGTTTCTGGAAGTCCTTCCGAAACGTCGTATCCAGTGTGAAGGTCTTCGGAGGCTGAAGGTCACTCGACCTCGGATGTCTCCACCAACATCCGGGCAATTTCTCTTCCGGATCATTCGTTACGACGTCACAGACGGGGTCCATCATCGTCCTAACGTTACTCTGAAGGACCCGTGACCGGAGTGGGGTTGGCCGACCGTAAGCCCATGGGTCGTAGGGCAATGGGTCTGCGATCGGTTGCCCCAGGATGTTGGTAGACCGCGAATGAGGGGCTGGTGGTGGTTTGTCCAATTGAGTGGAGGAGTTTGGATTCATTCTTAGGTCACCGGCGTCTGACGTCAGAACGCGGAAGGAATTCGGTCTGGACAAAAGTCAGAGTGACAAGATTCACAAGATCTGTTATTAAATGTGTGTGTTATAATGGCACCAAACAACAATAGAACCTGATACAACTACATGTAAAAAAAGCAGAAACTGAAAATTGGAAGATGGATGATATTGTGGTGGATAGAAGGGGGGGATATATGAGCGAAATGTGTGGACTACTACATAATTTATGGATAGAAACGAAGTGCCTAAATTTGAAAGTGATTGCGTTTGGGACTTTGGGCAGGAACTGAAGGCAGATTTTATTGTATTGTATCTATAGATTTCTAAAGCACTTCTTTCAGTGTGACCTAATCAGAGTGACTCCCTGTGCGTTACACCAAGTGAGGAAAGGCAAGTTTTAAGACAGTGAGCAGAAGCAGTACTACTGCCAGTTAAGATTGCGGAGCGAGTCAATGAAGGAATGTCATTCCACAGCATTTGACCAACAGATGAATAGGTGCAATTCTGGACAGTAGCTGTTAGAGAACGAGGCACCAGAAGAAGATCATAACGGCCTAGAGAATGGAGACGGTGGAAACAACTAAATGCACGTTAGTAGAAACTACACAGAATCATTGGTTGAAACGAAATTACAAATCGGTACAAGATAAATGTATAAGGTTAGAAACCAACTGCATTATGAGTAGCCTAGAAACTGCTTCTGGTTACGAGCTCTATGCATACGGGCAGAAGCCATATGCCTTCGTAATTATCATTATTCTGTGGGACGCGGTAGTGTAGCGGTGAAGGTCGCTGCCTCGTAACCGAAAGGTTGTGGGTTCGAATCCCACCCACCGCGTAAGGACCTTTGGCAAGTCCTTCACTCACAATTTCTGAAGCGCTTCGGCGTGTAAAACTCCGACACACCCTCGGGCTGTAGTCGCGACCGCCTCTGAATAGTAGTGGACTGTAAGAGGCGGTATAGAGATACACACATACATGCACATACATACATATCATTATGGGGTTGAAGCTAGATACATATGGGTAGATTTTAAGTGCATAAGTGGGTATTGAAATGAACCAACTATAATTATGTGGGTTGGACAGTGGCTAGAATTAAAATGGCCTACATAGGTCTAAGCGTAGATCTACAAAATTCGTTATAGAGTAGTAAAAGTGCCAACGTACTACGGAGATGAAGATGTCTGAATGCAAAGAGCTGTTCCAATATTATACATCTCTGACTGAACCTACTTGTAAGCAGCCGGGACTTCTTTTCTGTGCGGAATCGAACTTGCGAAAGAGTCGTCGTCCATAGCAACGCAGGTCACGTGACGACGCTTGTAGCCAACTACACAAAGACTTTCCAATCTTCTTAATGAAATAAGTTTTCTAAACCTCTTTTCCCTTCAAATCAACTTCATTTGGAGGAAATTAGGCGAAATTGTAGGCCTACATAGCACGGTAACAACTGTTGCTGTAAGTCCACTTGGTTATGCTTACAATTTCGCTCCCTATACTATGATTAGGCGAATAGTGTGGCTGGCTTCTGTATCATGTTTGCCCAAGTAGGCTAACAAGTACCTGTTGTGCACTTTGACTCTGTTTGCACTTCCGATGTGTACTGTGTTACCATGTACGTCGCTTAAATTGGTCGGCAGCCTACCATCCGGCGTTTAATACGTCTGCATGCAGTATAAACGCCACATGAAAGGGAGTAATGTAGTCACGCCAATCATCTTCGTTATGAAGGCGTTGTAAAATAAAACGTATAATATTAGTAGTAATGTAGGCCTCAGTGGCCAGGAATTGGCTTTTCTTATCAGAGGTCGACTGTAGGACCTAAGCACTGGATAATCAATTGTGATGAATACGTGAAGCTAATAGTTTTTTTCAATGTCAGCTTGATAGGCTATGTGAAATTGTATGTACGTCTATTGGCTGTGATGATTGTAGATAAGTAAGATCAGAGGTGTTTATTCAATTTGGCCATGTGCATTCAAACAGGGTGGCAAAATGAAGTGCTTACCCTCCGAGATTTATCAGAATTTGAGAGGCCCTTCATACATTTGTGGATACGATGCAATCCATTTATTCACACATTTCTATACCGCCTCTTCAAGTCTCCTACTACTCAGAAGCGGTCCCGACTACAGCCATGAGGTGTGTCGGAGTTTACACGCCGAAGCGCCACGAGCAATTGTGAGTGAAGGACTTGCTCAAGGTCCTTACGCGG
>JAQFXW010000852.1:0-16701 GCA_034693945.1 Dendrobaena attemsi
TACACGCCGAAGCGCTTCAGCAATTGTGAGTGAAGGACTTGCTAAAGGTCCTTACGCGGTGAGTGGGATTCGAATCCGCGACCATTCGGTTGAAAGGCGGCGACTTTCACCACTACACTACCACGTCCCATTATATAGGTAGGCCCTAGCTTAAAATTATCTACACGCCCTGCCACCCGTTGTCCACAATCGGTCGAACACCATAGGGAAGGGGGGCTACCGCTGAAGATGTGTCTACTATCCAGTATTCCTTCCATTCTCTCTACACTTTATTCAAGACTGCTCCCTTCCGCCTGATAGCGTATCTGAGTGGGGATCCTGATTGGCGCTATATAAATTGTTTATGGTTTATTACTTGAGTGGATTATGAATTGTAACTTGAATGACCTGTTGATCAGTTTTTATGGTCTATTATTCAGCCACTAGACATTAAAATTAGCAATAAGCACCCTCCTTCCGCAGCAGATGGTACAGAACTGATCTCTGTATGGGTGTATGGCACTGTTTGGGTGTATTATTGGTCCCTTATGGTGTTCCATGTGAATATTCTGACAGGGAAACACACGATGCCACACATCATCATGTGACACATGATTAGGTTCGGTCCTTAATCCAGATGTTACGAACAACACATACAACATAACCTATGGTTAGGGAAGATGACACATTGGAGACAAACTGCTCCCCGCCCACCCACCCCCCATTCTCTTAGTGATGGCGTTCTCCGTGCCATAGTAGTAGGACTCCCTTGGGTCTACACAAGAACTCTGTGATGCTGATCACGAGTGCTCTGCAACGTCATCTGTTGACTAGAGTTGGTACAAAGTGCCATCTTGTGAATGCTCTGATTAGCTGCATCTGGTCGTAGTGTTTCTGGCTTCTTCCCTCGAGAGGAGGGAATGTGTTTGCCATATCACTCTCATCCGTCTTTCACGGATTCGTGACCGGCATTATGACGCCATGGCTACCATTCGTCATATGCGCACATCGAGACGTTCTTATGTCACCTCGGGGAGCATCTGAAGGCGCTATATAAATGCCCACATACACAGGTTTGCGACGACCGCGTCGTCATTAGAGAAACATAACAAAGAACGTGTTGGAGCCATTTCCCTTTATATGCCCCGACATCGGCAGGATATTATAACGGCTAATGGTGCATTTTACACAGCACTTAGGCTATACCTACTAACCATCAACGGCAGTAGGCTGGTCAGTCAGTCAGTCAGTTTATCAGCCTATTCGCCAGTCAGTCAGTCAGTCAGTCAGTCAGTCAGTCAGTCAGTCAGTCAGTCAGTCAGTCAGTCAGTCAGTCTGTTTCTCAGCTTGTTCATCAGTCAGTCAGTCCTTTCTCAGCTAGTTCATTAGTAAGTCAGTCAATCAGTCAGTCGGTTTATCAGCCAGTTAATCGTTCAGTCATTCACTCTGTCAGTATGATTATAGGTTTGTATGAGTTGTATCTGAACATGGATTGAATCTGGGGCCCACAGAATACATTGAACGACTAAGTCAGTAGGTCGGACTCTCCTACAGTTAAAGCGGTGATCATGTTGCTGTCATAAACGCAAATATTGAACCAAAGAAGACAAACACTGAAGTGCTTTCTACAAAATAGTTATTGGAATGATAACGCTTCAGTAAATGGCCTATGATCAGTCGCAACGTGTGGCAATGGCAAAATGGCCTTGTTCCTATAGTAAGCAATGCTAAATTAAAATCAACCTTATCGACCGTTTTCAAGGAATCCGGTCTATGATCTTAAAATCCACCAAAGCTAATAGTTTTATTTGCCACTTAGCTAAAGTTCGCTAATTATTTAAAACTAATTTTATACCATAACTGAGAAATTAGCATTCAAATGCAAGCAGTGTTGTTGCCAATGCCATTATACAGGCTAATACAGCCCACCCATTACTCGTTTTTCGCAGTGCAGCGCTATATGACCCATGTTAAACGGCTGCTAGAAAGAACAAGAACAAGAAATACTTTATAGAGCGATAATCGAGACTTTTCGGGTATTTAGCTACCCTTGGATAATACATTCTCTAATTGTTCACTGCATGATTTCCTCCCCAGGGGTTAATTGCATGGAGTACAGCTAAACAAATATCAGACTTGTTTGGCCAATAAATGGGAAACTCTCCCACGCATTGGACTGTATTACATTTTTTGGAAAACCAAATCATCTGTTAACCAATCATAATTTTAAAATTTCTACAGCTCCACTCAAAAACCAAGCGCAGGGCACCAACTAGTCCAGTTAGCTTCATTGGGAGTGCGTCGGCCGTGTGTTTGCATGGTACCGAGTACGAACCTGATGTCTGCCAACATTCAGAGATTTAACATCTCGGGCTAGCGCAAAGGGAGTGTGTGGAGCAATGGGATAGTCAATGCCTTGCGTCCTAAGGGTCGCGGGTTCGATTCAGACCCGATCCACCACGTAGGTACCTTGAGCAAGTCCTTCACCTACAGTGGCGCTTCGGCGCGAAAACTCCGACACTACCTTGGGCTGTAGTCGAGACCGCCTCTGAGTAGTAGTGAACTTGAAGGGGCGGTATAGAAATGCGCAAATAAATAAATAAAATAAATAAAAAAACAACTTATTCACCAGCACTGCATAGAAACAGAGGAATCATCAGAAGGCAAGTCCACGATGGTCAGAGTCAGATTTTCAGAGGGTCAGAGGAAGCAGAGCAGCTGTTATGGTGAATAATGGTGGGTGGATGGACAGAGAAGGATCAGGGGAGTCAGGATATGAGTTTCTGAAAAGATGGGACTTCAGTTTCAGTGATTTCGGTGACAATAAACTGCTGACATTCTAAAATAGCTTTCAACCGAAGAGCTATAGAGATTGTTGTGTATGTTTTACATTACAGACATGTGCTGTTGTGTCAGATTTTGTTACATGTGACAAGTGGCATAGTTATTTGCTCTTACAGTTTGATTTTGATCAGATTCTGATTTCTATAAATTATCTATAGTGTTCAAATATATTAGTTAATGATTCCTATGAATTTTTGCCTGCTTTCTTTAATTGTGTTCAGTTCGAAACAAGTCTTCATTGTTTTAAGTTTAGTTAAGTTTTGTTTTGAAGTTGAGGCTAACAACAGACAAACAAGTTTAATATATTTTTTCACTTAGAATTTGTTTAACAAAGAGCCAGTATCAAGATATTATGTTCTCTTCACTGCAAGTTATCAGAAACATGTTAAGAATCATGTTACATTGCAGAAATGTAAGCCTTCCTGTGCTTATTTGGACCAATAAACCGATCTGATATTAATTACAGTCTACAGATTTCTACTTCGGAGAATACTGGTGATCAAATGTTAGACTAATGTAAGAGCCATATAGCAGAGATTAGACACTCTAGAAGCTACTCAATTCCACATTTTGCCATTGGCTATACAATCATTCATTTCACTCAATCCAATGCAACTAATGGCTGCAATCTAAATGGAAAATGCAGGAAGCGGGTTTCCGTAGGAAGCTGGTCAAAGTGAATAGAGTGTCTTGCAAATGACCATCTTAAGACAAGTTAAGAGTTAAGACCTCACGGTCAGTGTCTCTGGTTCAATATTGTTTTCATCTTTGTAATGATTGTCGGAATGTCAGCGGCATAATGAATTTATTTGTGAACATGATTCATGATGAAATGCAGGAAATGGGTTAATTTCTTGGATTGATTTTAGTTTATTATTGAAGTGATCTGAGCCAAGTCTTGCCAGAATATTAACTTATGAACAGTTAAATCTGTTCATTTATCAAACCAATAATGTATGATTGTATAATGTATGGGCCTATATAAGATATATCTGAATTTAAATACAAAGCTATTGATCTGTGGAATTAACCGTTGTCCATTAAGTGTGTTGCTATTGTTTAAGAGAGCACTTGTGTGATTTTGATAACAGATTTATGTATTCAAGTACTTGAGATTATGTATATATTTATTTATGTATGTTATGTATAAAAGCATTTGTATTGCACCCTTTAAATAACTCACAGGAGCTACTTAGAAATTGCTCTAAAGGCAAGCAGAGAAAATTACTGATTGTATATGAGCGGACCCTGCGTGAAATTAGAAAATCTCTGGTGCTCTTAGTTTTGCAAGTATCTTGTCATTGAAGCTCATAAACTGTCCCTGGAGAAGTGAGTTAACTGTACATAGGCATTTCAAAACTAATTAAATTTAGAAATGATGATTAAAAATACTTATTCAGTACCGGTATCCAAACAACTCTTTTCGTTATCCAAACAACTCTTTTCATTAGCAGGTGAGCGAATGTTCCGGTTGACCGAACCTCACACAATATGCAGTAGTGGTCAGGAGAGAGCAGAAGCAAAGGCAAACCAAGACAATTTATTAAGGACAACATTTACACAGGGCTTGCACTTAACATTGCAGAGTGCTGGACTTGATAAATGAGTGAAACAACTATGGAAGATGGAGATCATTAATTCTTTTTGCACTGGTCAGTGTCTTTCTAAGCACAGCGCTATTATATATTGTTAAGAGAAAATACGTGCACTGATATGAGCAGAAACGATTGTGCAATGTGCATGGAAATTGCCACTTGTTGGAGATAGAAAGAAAGACCTCATCAGCTGAACAACACAAGTTACTAAATCTGTCGCTTGTCTGATTGGGCTTCACTTGCAGTAGAGCTGTGAGCAGCGGAGCAGATGATGACTGTGCGTATCATAATCAGAGCTACGAATAGTCATGAGAGATAACTGCGAACAATGCCACAGATGTGAATGATCCGTGCATGGAATAATATCAGAGCAGTGTTGTACAGAGATGGTCACTATATAGATATATATATAATTATATATATATATATATATATTCTTCTGTCTTCCTCTGCTCCTTTCTCCCTCCACCTCTCCATGTAGTGCCTTTGCTGGAATTCTTTCGTTCCCCATCCTGATCACATGTCCATACCATGCGAGTCTTCTCCTTCTTATTCTATGTTAACACTCAGAAAAAATGACAACAAATGCCAGTCATTGCTTTGAGTTTACTTGTGTGACCCACGACTTCCAGAACAAAGTCTTTGGTGGCCCGCAAGGTCAAAAGAGTTGGAAAGCATGGCTATAAAGCGTTCAACTACAAACAGGATTTCAAATGCTTTCCACGACTAATGATCACATCGGTTACTGAATTTTTTCTGGATTGTCATTAGCAAGTCGCTCAAAATTTGAAGGAAACTGATTTTGATCCTGCGCTCCTCTGGTCACAATTTGTCGAACATACCACTACATCACCACCAGAAATCAGTGTAACCTACCTGCTTCATTTTTATGATTTTGAATGTCTGGTCTCAACCCCAGTAGCTGCTTATATACAAGACGGCCTGTGTGTTCTAGCCGCATTATTGCCTACTTTGAAGTGAGCATGTATTTGGCTATCTTTTTGAGGTCTGTATAGGCAGCATTGATCAGCTTCTTGTGCATCATATTTTTCCACATGTGACAGGATGTCATCTATCTTTAGGTCAACAGTGAGGTAGTCAACCTTGTCAGTTTATGTGAGAGCCTTACTTCTTCAATGTCTAAATTTATCCTACCTTTTGGATGATGTCCATCCATATTTAAGCACTGAGTTCACTGTGATTTACCAGGCATATTTTTTCATTTGGATTTAAATAGCTCACCCATGGACATCTGTACAATCAAGGTCGTAGACAGGGGGTGTTTTGGGTGTTTAAACACCCCCCGAAATTAAGAAATTTCATTGTAGAAGTTCGTTTTTAGTGTGAAAAGGTAGGAAAATACACGTTTTTGGACGTAAAGCACCACCCAAAATAAATTAATGTAAAGGAAAATTTCTTAGGGCATGAAAAACACCCCTCGAAACAAAATCCTGGCTACGGCCTTGTGTACAATGGCTGCCTCACAAAAATGGCCACCATGACCAGGAATTCTAGCACTTCCACTAGTATGCTAAAGTACAAACCATAGCATGAGTTTACAAATATTTAGTTTCGTGAATTGGCAGATAAAAAGTCTCTAAAGTTGTGGTCAAGAAAGTCAATTATGGTTGTTGATTTTCTCAGAATGTATCAGAGAGACAATGCTGCTACATATTTAGAAATAATGAAAACTGGGTATACCAGTAATTTAGGATTTTTTAATGACTTTGTAGCACTCAAATTCAAGTGCAGAACCTAGAGTTACTTTATAACCTAATCAGAAGGAGGTGAGCCTATGTTTGTTTAATGTTTATCTTTGGAGTGTATTATTTGATGAGTGTTTCACTTGAGATCTACTTGAGGTGCTATTGGTGATGCTTGTTAAAGTCCTTTTGGTATAAAAGTGAAGTTGCTTCTCACATTGTATCCATTACTATTTTGGCAGCACTGGATGTATAATTATTCGTATTCAAATTGGAAATTCTAGGGATAAAGTTAAAATGAAGACACTTAATTTCTACCTGCTTGATGTTCAATTTGGAACCGCGGTAACTGATGTGTAATAAAATTGGCTCATTGCTAAGATTAAGCCTATAATTGACCAATGGACCAGCTGCTGAATTTAATTGATCTTTTTACTGATGTTTTATTTGTTGTATTTTGGACACTATTTTTTTTCTATTTCTGTACTGTAGGCCCTATATATGTATACTGTATATATCTTTGATGTGTTGTCAATGAACCATGACCTTGTATGCCACATGATGACTTTAATTTTTGAAAAAAAAAACAATCAACCTGATGTTATAAAGCACAAAAGGTTGATTGCTATTGTGTTACGCTGAACGGCTCAAGTTCACCAGAGAGAGGAGTAATTGCCAAGGCTGACTTACACTTATACCTAGGTAGCTAAACATCGTTTCTGCTGGTCTTACTGTATTGTGTAGTGGCAAATGTGTTGGAACCGTGATGGTATTATCTGTCAATGCAAGCGTTTTAGTGCAATTTTGGCACTTTTGTGGATGCATTTGTTGCGAGACTTATTTGGTTTGTGAAATGAAATTCTATATACTCCAGATGGGTTTGATGTTCAGATGGCAGTGGGGTTGAATGCTGCTGCAGCCTCTAGGGTCCAATGGGCCTTTGTGAAATTGACATTTTGTTCCAGCAGCTGTAGGGAATGTTGTATTGGATATTGCTGTTGGGGCACCTGTTTCTAAATTATCTGGCTGAAGTTTTACTGGACTGCCAATTAGGTCTGTATTGGAGCTCAACTGAATATTTGTATTCAATTTTGATCAAAAAGTGCTCTGAATGGTTTATTTAAAATTGATCAAATACTTTTTTAAATACGAATGGTGATTGTTCAAGCATTGCATTAACTTTGATATTCACTCATTTATTCAAGACTTTCTATGGCATCTCTCTATTGTCATTTACTATTTGCATTCGCATTTGGCCAAATATTAAAAACTGAAGTTTGGTTGAGCTCTCTGGTCTATTTAGGACTGTCTCCGATATGGACACAATATGAGAAATAGAATTCTATGCGATTTTTTTTATATTAAAATGTAAGCCCGAAGACAATATCGATGTATCATGCCTTGCACTTGTCTTGACTGTTAGTACCAGTTGAAACTCTGTTGATTGTGTTTAACATGTGTGTTAGAGCTAGCAGTTGATGTCTTTAAGCATAAATCACTTACTTGATCAATGATCATACTGGAAAGTTTCATACATGTCCAGATATGGTTTTCTTCTTGAACTCTAATGTCATCATTTATAGGCTAGCTGTGAGTACAAAGGCAAAGAGCTTTTTAATGTAGTCACTGATTAGTGTTTTTGGACATAGTGCTTCCTGGTACAAGCATATCATATTTCTTGTTTATTTGCATGAAGGCAGGATTTATTCACCTCCCATTGTGCCTGCTTCAGAGCTTCCTGCCTCATTGAGTACTTTGGATATAACTGTCCACCGATGCTGCTCCAGCAGTTTTGACAGGTGCTTGACGTAATTACATCAGTAGTAAAATTATGTATATATCTGTATGGAAAAACTGTTGTCTTAAAAGACCCGTGTGAGTTTTTACGACACACCTTACGTGATTATTATGTTATCTATAATTCATGAGTTCTGCTCCCTAATTCTATTGTCTCCAATGTTCTTAAAGGCCTTTGAATATATGGTAAAGCATTGTTATGGCACAATTGCTCTGGCCATTCATAGTATTTGAATGCTTGAATGTCTTCCTTTGTAGGTGCCATGATTCATATAATTATGTAGGGGATAAGTGAGAGAAGGGGAGAGAGATGGAGAATTCATTTATTTATTTATTACAGCGAAATGCTATAGCGTTTCTTCACCTATTCGGACGCGCTGCAAGAATGGCAAGGAGAAGTAAAGGAAAGTTGGATGGAAGATGAAGTTAATGGTGAGGGAAGGTGTAAGGAAACAGATGACGATACAGGAGGAAGGGGAAAGGAACAGAAGAGATAGGGCCCTAGAAATTTACGATCTTGTGTCGCGCGCGAATTTTCAGTTTCCCCGAATTTTCAGTTTCCCCGCAAGAGTGCAAAAAATTGCAAAAATTTAAAATCTCCGCAATTTTAAAACTCCATGGTACAAATTTTCGCTTTTTAGGGCATGAATTTCTATGTGGCCTAAAGAGAGGGGTAATAAGATGTGACTGAGTGAGAAGAGATGAGTGAGAAGAAATTAATTGGAGATAATTCGTGCAGTTTTCTCACAGGCTGGCAATTGTAGTTCTACTCCCAAGATGTCTGAGTAAAGATGGTTTTGGAAATGCAGTTTATGCTTCTTAGGTCTGTCAGCCTTCAGATGTTGTAATGCAAGGTGAAGTGTAGGAAAGTGTAATTAAAAAGACTAGACAGTGATTAGGCCTCTTGAAGTTGGAACTGAAGGAGGACTGAAACCAGAAGCATAGTCATACATTTATTTTGAGTGGTTTCAGCCAAAAGACTGATGATCTTTTTAGTCGTTCACTTAAATTTAGAAAATTTCCTATTATTTACGTTCCTAAAAGAACTGATGACCTTTTTGTCATTGATCACAATTTTCATATTTTCGAGCTAAAGTTAATTTCTGACCATCGTTTCACGTTTTCTTATAAACTATACTTTTACATTATAAAATCATTTCTGCATAGTATCGGGATGGTGCCGAAGTGGTTGCAATTAAAATACATGGCAAAAAACTACTTTCGGGTGGGGGTTGAACTCGTAAGACTCCCCTAAATACGCCTCTGACTGAAACAGTAATGAGGCAGACTGGCAAATTGTAATCCTCCTGCAATAATATGGTGCAATTTAAAGTTTCATCAATTCTAAGGGTTTCTCAGATGTAAGACTCTTTAGGACACACTGTCAGGCAATCCAGATGAAAGGGTCTTCCTCAGGCGAAACCCGTATTAGTGACTCTAAAGCTTCATTATCTTATCTGATTTGGTTTAAGGATAGACAAATGAATGCAACTTTAGCTACTCTCACTGTATGTACATACAAAGTGACAGCTGTCCACAGTCTAATAGTTCAAAATACAGAATCATGTACAGCATGTAGGATTATGATATCTGACATTTATATTGTACCTTGAAAACCTGCTAAAGACAGTGTGTATGTATGCTAATCTATTTATCGTAATCATACTGTAATGGGCTGCACACTTGCATATAATTGTGTGAGGGTGCATGTGATATTTTCGTTACTTGTCCTGTATAAGGTCTGTTTATTTAAGTGTCTCCGTTGCTGTCCGTTGCTGTCGTGACTGCATCAGCAAATGCTGATTATCGTGGCAAGTTTATAGATGCTGGGAATTAGTGGGTCACGCGGCTGATGGTCAATATGAATGACTTCATTGCATTTGATCCTAAGTAACATTAGAGACCGTGTTGTCTACTGCATCTTTCGCGCCCTCTCGTTCCTAATGTCTGAATAATCTGTCTTCACTATCAACGACGTCTTCGTTCACTCTCTGTTCTCTAACAATGGCCGAATTACACTTGACGGATAACTGTTTTAAGGTTTTCCTGTTCGTGTTTTCATTTTATATAATATAGATTCTTGATATGGCTTTAGTTTTAACAGTCTGGTACATATTTCCTTTGATGCAATTTATTCCATGCATCATTCATTCTAATCCGTGTGGTATTTGATTTTCTGACTTGTTTTAATAAATTGTGGTGACCTTTATATTTAGAATTCTGCCCTTTTTTTTACCTTTTGCAAACTACTCAGAACAGTGACAATTGTGAAAAGCAACATGTACAGAAAATATTTAATATAAAAAGAATAAGGAAAAGAAGATAATAGGAGGCCTAATAATATTAATTATGTATGATGCACTTAAGCAGCAATAATGGTAACTATATGAATTAGAAAAGAATTAATTAGCCAATTAATTAGCTTGATAATTTCAAATTAAACTGTTAATGGAGTTTGTCGTTACTGTTGGTATAATAACAGAGTTATAGGTCTTCATCCACGGTGGGTTGCGCGAATGTGCCCCTAAAAAAGCTACTGCATTAAAACGTTCCATGCAAATGACATTTCTGACTAATTAGTTTCTAGACCATAAATTAATGATCTCAACCAAGAAAATGAACCTCAACTGCCAGCACTTTATCGCCAATTATAAAGAAAAGCATTAGTGGAAGATATTCAAGCATTTAAGTATTATGAATTGCCATTAATATAATATATTGAAGAGTGCATTTTAACTTAAATGGTTGCTTGCAACCAAGTATTATCTGTGTACTTTATAGTGGTGTCTTTGTCAGAACTTTAGTGGGTTGTATTGGACTAGCAGCGGTAAAATGTTGCGACAACAGAAATGAGTCCAAAGCATCGTCTTGTGGGCGTCATTGGATTTGTTAAGGCCTTCAGAAATTCTGTTTGATTCGAAATTGCGTTTTAGGATAGAAGTGCTTTGCAAATGAATGGTGTTGATTTCTGTTCTGTTCATCTTTCAAGCACCATTATTTTCCAGATGTGTTTAATATTTATGGAAATGTCATAGCTAGATTTACTAGCATTCATTATTTAAATCAGTGAAGCGCATATGCACCCTAAATTGAGGTTTCGTTAATAATCAGTGTACAAGAAGTTCTGCTCAAGATGAAATTCCTGCTTTATTTTGATGTTTAGTTGAGGCACCTATTCTTGTCCAGGTTTTCTAAAGACTTCACTGAGTTGTGCTTGTTTCTCACTGCCGCAGTGTTCACTCTTTGTAAGAAGCAGTAGACAGCAGATGCATGTAATTTCTCATCATTTTTTTCTACCGGCTGACTATTTCTTACATTTTCAATGCAGTCTCTCCAAACCAGCTACGGTTGCAGTAAATATTCATTTCTTCAACTGTTGATGTTGCAAGCATGTCCAATGTACATGTATGTCATATATCATTTTAGGTCTAGACATTGTCCTGGAGGATTAATTAATCATATGCTAAAGGCGATGATGATAGAATAATTACTACCTTGGAGACTTCTTCATCAGTGAGAATCTTTGAAAGATGCTTAGGGATTATAATAATTGGATCGGTATGCTGCACGTCGTTTGACCAGCTACTAGACCTTGGAAAATAACCGTGCAGTTATGCTTCTTCATGCACTAGATAATGAGTTGTTCCTTCCGTGGATCACACTTATGCATAATTCAGCTTTGTCTCCAGTAATGTGTATGTTCTATGCCATTTTGTTTTATTCAAAACACAATTAAGCACTCTATTTTTCATATTTAGGTAGATTTTACGTTCTGCTCATTTTCACATAAATCATGCTTACAGCATAATTATATGGAAGCATATGGGACTGAGTTTTTTATTTATTTATTTATTTATGCATTTCTGTACCGCCCATTCAAATCGCTACTACTCAGAGGCGGTCCCGACTACAGCTCGAAGGAGTGTAGGAGTTTACACGCTGAATTGCCACAAGCCACTATAGGTGAAGAACTTGCTGAAGGTCCTTACGTGGTGGCTGGGGTCTGAATCGAACCCACGACCCTTCGGACGCAAGGCAGCGAATATCCTATTGCTCCACATACGTCCTATGTGCTAGCCCGAGATTTTAAATCTCCTCTGAGTGTCCGCAGGCACCGGTATTCGAACATGGTCCGTGCGAACACATGGCCGGCGTGCTTGCAATGTAGCAAACTGAGTATAATGAATGAGACACTGGTATTAAGAACATAAGATCTACTAAGATCGAGTCTTTTAGGTAGACTGACATGCTGAAGTGCCATTCGCCAGATGGTATTATAGATGAGGCACTGCAGCCTTTTAACCCCGAATCAGCATCAGCGATTTGAAGCTGTGATATGAAATGGAAGGAGTAGCTGGACATTATGAGTAGGCAATTACATGCCTCTGAGTAGTGGTGGAGCTGTAGAAGTCTCTGAATAAATAAAAAAATATGTTGTGTTCAGAATTTCATTATTTCAATTTCACACGAAATTTGCTCGTGACACACCTGCATATTTCCATTGTGGAGATGTACGTCCTACTCGGATATATTGCTAAGCAGCCGTTTCTTCAGAATTACCGTAACTCTTTTCGTCTCCCTGTCACGACAGACTAATCGGAATGATGGCAGGAGTTATTTACTTAGAAATTGTGTGCGGCAGCTCGTCGATATTCCTTCTCCAGTTTCTCTAGGAATGCAGAGGAAACTGCAGTGAGACGACGACATCGGCAAGAGTATTCGTCGTAAGATGACACGCTGAGGAAGACCGAATTATATTGCGTTCTGATGTGGAGTGATGGTCTCTTTCGTTCACATGTTCATTCAGTCGTTCAAATGACAACTTGTTTACTCTGGAATCATGATGTTGACTTTCTGTCTTGACTAAACTGACTGTCGACCATCGGCTCTTGCTGACTATGGCTTCATTACTCTCCATTTTCAAGTATTGTAAGGCCAACAAAGTAATAGTGTGTTTCCGGTAACAGATGTTTAAAAAATATGGTAGGTACATAGAAAATTACTTTTTCTTGGTAAAATATTTTTTATGTGATTCTTTTATACCATTTCGCACATTACAACAGCATGCTCCGATACACTGTGGCACAGTGTGGGCTAAAGACTCTAGCTATAAAACCAGCGAATTTGTTTTTTTTATGTGAATCTTGCCATTTTTCAAATTTCTATTTCTATTCGAGTTTTAATTGTTTGGATAGTGATAAAAGTCCACTGTTGCGCTTCACATTTTGTAAAAAAATATTTATGAATTTGTTTTAAATTTTCTGTTTAATTTTAATTTCTGCTAAATCATTTGAGTTACCCCAAAAACGGTGACTCAGTCGGGTTATCGGAAACACAGAGCTGGTGTCAGGAGTAATTGTCTACTTGAAAAGGCACTATATGAATCTACCAACGAATTAATGAAAGAATAGTTAGAAAATGATATGTCGTCAAACACCATGCCTACATTCTGAATGGCTAGCCATATTCCACGATAACAAACAAAATTTCCAGAGCTGTTTTGTATATGCCTAGTGCAAAATGATTTTGGTTCTGGACTTATTCAAGGGAATTTTATTGATAGACACTTTATATTGAATAAAGTCAATAACAGAAACAAGGAGTTTGAAGCTGGACAAGATTTAAAATAGAAAGAGTATCTGGGCATTTTCAGTATGCAAGTAGTGGTGAAGAGACCCTCTTGTAAGTTGTAACTTGTAAGTAGTGGATAAAGTGGAGTAGTATGTTATGTGAACAGGAATAGGCTGAGTACAAAACCTGTTATTTGAAACAATCGGTGTTGATTTATACGAATTTAGAATTTAGTATGTGGTGTAGATAAGTTTCAAAACAACGTTGAGTGGAACCAGGTAAACAGAACCTCTGTTCAATCTGGTGAAGGAGTTCCAATAAAATTGTGAATAACGGATGAGCCAACTTGGTCAGATCATCTACTATGCTGGCTGCTTCTGGACTGAATCACACTATATGCCTTCCCCAGAATCGATTTTGAAAATGATCTGGCTCCTCTCATTCCTTGAAATTAGTCTGTTCTTATTAAATGCTTCTGTTCAGCTGTTTGGTTGCTTTGAGAAATTTTACAGTTATATCTGTCTGCAACTCATACATGCATGATCCCTCCTTGCCTAATGCCTATCCAGCCATTCCATGCATTGAATTTACGATTTCAGCTGTCATGCGTAATTGCTTGGGAATTACGCCATTTACTTAGAGCGTATTGTATATCTGTCCTTCAGCTGTTCCTGGCTGCAGGTTATTTCGTTCAGCTGATTAAGTTGTTCTAATTATTCCCCGAGGCTGTTCCTCCACGACTCGTTATAGTGACTTTACTTTTGTCAGTCTCATCCATGTCCGGAACAACATTGGTCACAAAACTTAATTAAGCTGAGATAGTGTGACAACCTCTTTTTTGTTCTGCAACTGCTTACAATCTATCATATTTAGATGATGGTTGATCTGGTTCTTCTTGTTGGATTGGGTGTGATATTCGTGAGTTTTCCTTGCAGTTGCACTTTAAAAATGTTAATTGTTAGTGTGTTATGTTAATTGTTTTAGAGGCAGCACATGAGACAGAGATGATAAGTGCAGCTATTTTTTTTATCTTTTCATGGAGCTAAATATATATATATATATATGTGTGTGTGTGTGTGATTTGGAGTAGTACCAGGATATACAGCTAGACACATGCTTAAAAGTACTGGTATACAGTTTTGGTGGAATGTAATTTGCAATTTGTGGATTGGAAAGTAAGTAGAGGCTGTGAGGAACATGAGGTGACATGTCAGGAAGGCACAACTATTCATCTGGATTTATAAGTTATTACAGGAGTCAAATTTAATCGTCGGGAGGCAACTAAATTTACACTGCCACATAGCAAACGGAGGTTGTATCAACCTGAGGAAGATTGCCTGAAGTGAACTGGGTTTGTTCGCTCTTTGTGCCATTCTAAACCGCTTTTTCAAGCAGGTTAAGATGTAGAGGAATCTAGAGAATGAAACCACCACTCCGGCCAGGTTATTTAAAATTTATAGGGATGACAGCTTGTAAGCAAACAAATGGCATGGTCGATAAACAAAAATGAATGAGCAGAAAGCATAAAAGTCTAACACACAGAGTCTATAGTATAATAATACAAGCAAATATTCTTCTGATTCTGGGCCAAATCATTAAGCCCAGTATAATTAAAAAATTTGGTGTCTTATCATTATTGACTCATGCGGCTAAATTGCTAAAATAAAGGAGAATCTCACTGCATACAATTAAATGCAAAGTAAACAGCAAGTATTACACTCCCTTAATGAAAAACTAATGTAACTGTTAGTGCATACATTTATGAATCATATTTAGCACCAACTAATAAACAGAATTTAGAAACAAATTAACCAATAGCCCACCTACCTGTCTGTGTATTGCTATCGAGAGTAAGCGTTAAAAAGCAAGTTTTCACATTATTCACATCTGATATTAAATTGCTGCGTGATACTATACACTTTACAAATTTATCGTTTGTCATTATCAATAATAATAAACAAGTAAATATATTATACTACTGTGCAGTATTGCTTTTTTCCATTGCTGGTCAGGATTGCACCTTTAAATAGCCTTCAATTTACTTAACATCTACTACCAACAGACCGTTCTTTTACCTTTTATGCTTCTCTTAATACTCCTCTTTTGCCAGTGCTGGTTTGGGAGTGACTCTGAGTAATCTTCTTGAAGGGTGCTATACAAATTTGTGAATAAATAAAATAAATAAATATAACAATAGTCAAACAATTGAATATGTTTGTTATATGCCTAACAATAATAAAAGTCTTGGTGTCGCAGGATTCATTAGAATTTCAAATAGTAGGTACGACGACGACATTTAAGACTTGAGTTTCTAGGGAGGCTGTTGTCATTGTTCTGTGTAATTTTGAGTGGTTGGCTCATTTTGTGACATCTGTTGCATCGAATTCCATCTGTAAGGAATATTGTTTAACTCTTTGACAGAGCTACCTTGTTTAAATTCCCCATCATTCATTCAAGTGCTCAAAATCTCGACATTCTCGAGAAATAAAGACTCGTTATAAATCATTTTCTGTGTCATGTGCATGTTGAATTCTTCTAGCTAACAAGTCTAGCTGGAAATACAAAGTTCTAATAACTATACTGGAAAGATCCATGTTTGAGCATCTATAGGTAATCATATGCTTAATGATTGTGGCGCTTGGTGAATTGGTTACATTTTCTACAAAAGTGTTAAATCCAACAACATACATGGATCATTAGCATATACTTCGTATTCGCATGAATCCCTTTCGTATTATGTAAATCTTACTGTCAGTCCGCAGTACATCATTTTGGAGTGTTATGGCATAATTTCTGTCACTTTGCATGTTATTAATATTTTATTAATGTTCGTACATTACCTTCCAAGAGCTATTGTAGAAGTTATTCCAATGCAGATAGAATTTTGTCATCAAGGAAGAAACTGTCAATAACTCTGCAAATGGAAGCTTTAGATTTGCAGGTGAATGTTGCCCCAATTGAATTGAATTCAATTGACATGGCAATGATGTGTGCAAAAGGAAACAACTGACCATGAGATGTATGGATCGGTGGTGTAGTTTGGTGCCTTATGTCGGAAGGGTCGTGGACTCAATCCATCTCAAGCCGCTGCATATAGACATTGTACAAGTTCTTCACTCCGAATTGATCTGTGGCCCTTTGGATCAGTATCAGTGCTGTAGTCAGGTGCGCCTCTGAGTAGTAGTGGACTTGTAGAGGCGCTATAGAAATCT
>JAQFXW010000853.1:0-16696 GCA_034693945.1 Dendrobaena attemsi
AAAGTTAAGTCTATATTATGCACTTATTTATCCTTACCTCAATTACTGCAACTTGATTTGGGCATTAACATACCCTTCTAGGTTAAGTGGATTAATAATACGTAAGAAAAAGGCAGTTCGTTTAATTGTGGGTGCTATATAATGGGAGCATACTGCCCCACTGTACAGAGACTTGAAGATATTGACAATTGATCAAAAAAAGGACCTGCAAGTTGGGGAACCTTTCTACCGACTAGATCATGGGCTTCTTCTCCCAGTATATAAGAATATTTTGCCTCATGCTTGTGAAATTCACTCCCATAATACCAGGAATGCCTCTGCCTTCTGCTCTTGCCTTCTACAACTTCTGTACAAATTGCAGTTCTCCATAATTTTCGTAGGTCAAGAGTACAGCAGGCTCTCACTCCAACTTATGCCAACTCACAATCAAGTCCCAAGGAGTTCAGATATGGAATTTAATCCAGAGTCAAAAACGCACATTCAATAATGTGTTCATCTTCAAAAGAGATTCCGTACACACCTACTTTCAAACTCTGTTGTGTAATATAAAATAATATTGCTTGTACACCACATTCACTGCATTAGTGATACTTAAGGCTTTAGTTAAGTTTTTTCAGATTAATTTGTGTTTTTTTTCTGCTGTGTTGCTATCATTTACAATTAATTTCCTGCCATTCATTGCTACATGTTTATATTGGTTTCGTGTAAACTGGAATTTTATGATGAAACTTCAATCACCTGGCATGGGGGTCCTGCTTTTGGGGACTAATCGTCCCTTCAGTGTTCCCTTTGTTGACCTAAATTGTATCTTGGCTTATGTTATGTGACTATTGTGGCAATATTTTGCTTTTGGTTGCAATAAAAGATTTGATTGATTGATTGAAAGATCGAATTGGTTGAAAAAATATCTGACAAAATGGAACTGATGCAATAAACATACATGAAGATCTCTTTGAACTGTGTCATCGGTCTCTGAATCAGCCAAAGGTGCCGGAAAGATTTCGTCGGTTAAAACTTCTTCCATTCTCATACGTAATAGCTCCTCATTTTCTCCGAGTTCCTATGACGAAACCAACAACTGCATCACAAAGAGGTAAATAAAATAAGCCGAAACAAGCTTTTGACAGCTTGTAATTCAGACTTACTGTCCTAGCTGTGTCCTTTGTAGAAACTTCCAATCACTGATTATGAAGACAAATGTAAACAACAAAAAGTGCAGAAGCCTTCATAGCACAGTTTAGTAGCTAAAGCAATTTCAAAGCTACGTCACAGTTTAACAAATATCGTGATTCGCTGGTCAACACAACATCACAAAAAGGAGAATCTTCAACAGAACTTACTGGAAATTCTGAAAATAATCGGTCCCAATCGTTAAAAGTAATGAAATTAACCAACTTGCCATAATAATTTTAAGGAATTTGAAGATAATAGCTGCAAACTGAGAACTAACTAACAAGAACCTAAGGCGCAATGCCCGTTGGTGTCCGACGCCACTTCTCTGATTGAATCTGTCTTTCGTCATGTGCCCTATTATCTGCAGGTCCATAGGTCTGCACCACACCACTAATATCTTGGAGCAGCTGGACCACTTGTCATGGTTGAAAAGACTGTAGGAGAACAGGCACTAGGGACCACCTGGGTCAAAGCCCGTATAAGTGTCCAATGCCTCACTCCTAACAACTCTCTCCAACCCTTTGTCCTGTTTAGGTATACAGGTCTGCTCCACATCATAACATCTTGGAGCAGTACTGGGTCACGGCTGGTGGCTCTTAGCGGATTTCGTTCGTCTTGGTTTTTTTTACTGCTAAATCAAGTCCCAAGGAGTTCAGATATGGAATTTAATCCAGAGTCAAATACGCACATTCAATAATGTGTTCATCTTCAAAAAAAATAATGCGTACACACCTACTTTCAAACTCTGTTGTGTAATATAAAATAATATTGCTTGTACGCCACATTCACTGCATTAGTTAAGGTGATACTTAAGGTTTTAGTTAAGTTTTTCTTGATTAATTTGCCAGAGGATGGACACGCATCTGGCAAACCTTCCTCCTCTGTCCGGGCTTAGGACCAGCACAGAGAGTTGATTGTTCCCTGTGGCGGAGGATGGATGCAGTTTAACGTCATACCCAGGACTAAAACTGAGAACTGCCAATAATTAAAACAATCCCACAAGACATATTTGCAAACTAATGCTACATGTTTCCCATTATGACATCTAACATCATTCAGACTATAGCACTGATTAGATTTTTGAAGAGGCGCTATATAATATGTGTATTCTCTAAGTGAATGAATGAATACATGCCATTAGCTTGTCATCTGCTTGTGATCCAGACAGATTCTGTAGCGTTCCCTTCTCCTCAACAAGATTCGAATGGTAATCCTCGAGTTCGTGCAAAAGCTGAGTGAGAGCTGAGCCAGAGTCCGTCTCTTTGTCTGGGGATAGGACGATCGTTGGAAGAGCGGCGTTCTCATTGCTAATCTTCTTCTGTTTAACCGATACCTCTATCTTCAGAGTCTGCTTGTCCTGATAACAAATCCAGAGCATGTTGAATAAAAATAGTTCCAGAGCATGTAAAATAAAAATAGTTCTTTAATGTTCCCATCAATCGTATTTTGACCTTCAGCTAAAGACAACGAGCCTATCACTTCCTCTGCACTGCATCTGGTTATTTCTCAATTTCTGTGTATTGATAAGCCAAACTGAAACCAGGCTCACTCTACATTGTTTGGTTTAACTCTGTTTTGCAAGCAACCATTTGATACTTTGCAGCATAAGTGTTCATGCCGACTGCCAATCTGAATAATCTGTTTTTGATAAGAAACCAATTATGTAAAGTTTTATTTTATCACTAGCTGTAACCCGTAATAATTACGGGCAGTTTTAATCAAGGACCACAATTTCAAAGAATGTACTTACTTACTTACTCGAAAAGCGATCAATATCGTAATATAAAAAGACACTCTATCCCATGCAACGTACCCTATTCTTCCGATAATATGGCGTTCGAAGTTTCGGTAAGAAAATAAGATTAACCAACCCAAGCGTCCATAGTGCGATCAGAGGCTGAAGGCGAATTTGAAACAACAGAATAAAACTATACTTACTTATTTACTTACTGGAACGTGTCGGTGCGTGCGAAATCTGCTCGACTTTCTCAGATTGTTACGGCCGCGAGAGCGTTAGCGAGACCAAATTAGCATATAAGCAAATTATATATGTTGATCTTTTTGCTCTTTGTGAGTAAGTATGTAAGTTGTCTTTATTTGCATCTGACAAAGCACACATACATTACATTGTATACAACGATTGTATATGTATCTATGCATGCTTATAATTACATAGGTGAGAATTTAGATAGCACTTTTTTGGTATGTAAAGCTGCATTGTCTTTTACAAAGGCTTATTCAGTTTCTATTTACTGTATTGTCTGACTGTCAATGAACAGACGATGTAGACATGGAGTGAACAGAAGGCTTTGGGAATCTTAAACTCGTTCTGCTTGTCCTACGCTGAAGTGTTTTCAGGATCCGTTTTCAACAACCATCATTCGTCTTGTTACAACAACAGTACATCGCCTTGAAGAGGGTGGGGTGTGAGAAGAGGAAAAAGTAAAAGAAGAGGAGGAGGAGGAGGAGGAATAGGAGGCAAACAAAGAAGAGGGAGGAAGAGGAATAGGAGGAGAAGAAAAGGCAGTAGAAGAGGAGGAATAATAGAAGGAAGAAAGAGACGTGAAATAGGAGGAGGAGGAAGAGAAGAAGAGGAAGAAGAAAATTAGGAATAGGAGGAGGAAGAAGAGAAGGAGATGATGATGAATAGGAGGAAGAAAAGGAAGAAGTAGAGGAATGGGAAGAGGAGGAGGAGGAAGAGAAGGAGAAGAGGAAGAAGGAGAAGAGGAAGAAGAACAGGAGGGGAAGAAGAGGAAAAAGAAGCTCCAATGATCCTTCATGATGCCAATGTCAGCTGACTGACTGACTCTTGGCTGACTCCCTGGCTGGCTATTGACCAGGTCAACCTGCTGTCGTTTCTTATGGGGAGACAGTGTATGTGGACAGTCGCTTTGCTTAGGTCTTCCTGTGTAGATCATTGCCTTCGCTTAGTATTCTGACCAGATGACCCGCTGTTCATTAGAATGACAGATCGTTGTGCAGGCATTAAACAAAGCCATTTGCAAGGCGAATGGCTTGCAGGTACATTGCAGCTGGGTGGACCATGGTCTGTCTTTCAGCATCGGTCCCTGCAGGCTCACACCATAGGGAAATTGGCTCTGTGTGTGTATGTGTGTGCATATATTATATATATTGTATGTGTGTGTATGTGTGCATGTATTATATATATATTATAGTTTTTAGCCTCTGTATGCTTGGAACGCAGCCTGACTTAGAAAATCCGATGACAGTATGTGGGCAGCCATCCCTCCCTGTGATATGTACATGGGTTAAACTGATGGCATGTCTACCCTATGTGGTACATTCACCCTAAAATTGGGGTCCTATATGTTCCATAGTAATATTCCTATCTATAGGTGCTCCGATACATAGTTTCTCGGCCTAAAGTGCTCGAGCACCATAAGGGGATATCATGTATTGTAAAAACTATATGGCCCCCCAGTTTTATTTCATAGAGGGAGGACAACATATGAGTGTTTTCATAGTAATTTGGGACCAATATCCCACGCCTATTCATATTTGGGTATGGTGGCACAGCCCACTATAGGATATATTCACAGAGCACTTTAGGATAGGAAAATCTTACTGAGCACCAAAGGCAGAATCCATCATTATATTATATATATATTATATATATATATGTGTGTGTGTGTGTAGGTGTGTGTGTGTGTGTAGGTGTCTGGTTGTAGTTGGTTGTGTGTATGTGATGTGTGCATGTTTGTGTGTGAGGCAGGTCTTTTTGAGCTGTCAGTGGTACCGTTCTTATAGAAGACAAGTCAAATCAGATCGAGAGGAGTTATGAAAACTAAAAATTTATAACTTCTGATATTGGTCTCCAATAAGATGAGAAAGCATGTTGTTAATAGTTGTTTAATACTAATGTTGTAAAACTACAATGGATTCCTCTTTACGTTGATTCAGTTCTTCATTAGCAAATCCTCCTAATGGACCTTGCTGTCATGAGAGTGTAAATGTCTGGGACACTGCCAAGCTGTGACAGCTTATATGTCACCTTCTCACTGATCACATTCTTTCATACTTAACATAATATACTGAATTCATAGATATATAAAATAATATATATATTTAGTGGGACGTGGTAGTGTAGTGGTGAAGGTCGCCGCCTTGCAACCAAAAGATTGCGGGTTCGTATCCCACCCACAGCGTAGGGACCTATAGCAAGTTCTTCACTCACAATTGCTGAAGCGCTTCGGCGTGTAAAACTCCGACACACCTTCGGGCTGTAGTCGGGACCGCCTCTGAATAGTAGTGGACTGTAAGGGGCGGTATAGAAATACACACATACATACATATTCTGTTGCATTTAACATAATAATATATGTTGTAAATAATCTTTTACTGTTGAAATTTATTCAATTAATCAATCACTTGTATCTTCATGTGTAAAACCGGTGCTGTCCTAGTTAGTGGGACCTTCTATCCCTTTGGACATTTCTTTTGTATTTTTTTGTATTTTGTAGTCTATGTTATGGTTTTGTATCCTTTTGTATTCTTTAGTCTATGTTATGGTTCATTGTGTTTATTTAAATATTTCTACTGTCTCATTTAACATGCTCGTGCTGTATACAATTCATTCATTCATTCATTTAGAACATTTATATAGCGCCCCTTCAAGAAGACTACTCAGAGGCGCTCACACTCTGTTTTGAATTGAGTTTGAATATCACTCACGCACATTATTTAATCTGTAGCTTCTATAGCTTTAGCACCTAATGCACCAAGCGTTGCATGCCAAAACCGATTCGTAATCATGTTGGGATAAGCACATAGTGCATATGTGCATATACATAGTTAATTGTGAATTCAGTTCCAAGTCCTGGTGCCGAATCTTCATCCATGCAATCGTTATTGTCCTTCCGTTATTTCCTATTCATGAGATGCACCGACATAGATCTGTTCGTTAGTATTCGATCCGTTGTCCTGTATCAGAACACAGCGGTCGCAATGTCAAGTGAAACACTCGTTGTCGGTGGATGTATCGGATTATTGAAATCTCGGACCCCAAGGTCATTGGGACAAACGGGTCGGGGAAAGAATATCCAAGCGATGTCTGTGGGGTATTGTTTGTTTATAGGCTGTCATATTAGACTGGTGGCTTAAATTAAGTTTCATATTCCGTTTTTCCTCTTTATCCACAGTTCCATGCAGTGGCGTAGACAGGAATGTATGATGGGGGGGGATTGAGTGGGTTTGGATGAAAGCCTGCCGCAGGGAAACATTTTTTTGGGTATGTAAGTGCTCGTACACGCGTTTTAGAGATTTTTAGTGAAATACATCTTATCATAAAATATGGGGTTTTATAATCAGACTTTCTGAAATTTTTTGACATTTTAACTTTTTTTGGGTCTTGGGTCTTTTAGTGTTAAGGTTAAGAAAGTTATTTTGGGAATTTTCAACTGTTTTTGTTTTTGTAATGGCCCAATGGGGGGTTTTGTCCCCCCAACCCCCGTCCCCCTTGCCTAAGCCACTGAGTAGAACTATGAAATGTTATTGCTGTCAAGATTAGTGAAGTCATAGATTTAGTTGCAAATTTCAGGGTGCAGTGACTCACAGCAAGCAATTCCCGTTTCGTTTCTTCTCTGCTTACGAAGTTCTTGGACAACTGGAAGAAGAACTTAAAGAAAGTCAAGAGACTGGTAGGCAGCTTATTTGCTAACTGGTTTGATTTTTTTTATCAGGCTTGATTAAATTTAAATAAAATTTAAAATTTCAGTGGGTCATTAATAGAATGTTAACAGGTGTTATTACGAGATAAATATCAATCAATCAAATTTATTTATTCTGAAAAACAAGCTGAATAACTAGCTGACAGAATCGCAACATATTAATACCGATAATAAGTAAATATATATATATCATTACATTTAGTTTATTGCCTATATTCACAAATACAATTTCAGTAAATAGTTTATGGAAAAGTGGTTGGCAAATTGTTATAACAAGGTAAATACCTGTAATAAATCAATACCAATAATGAGTAAATGTCAATAATATATGTAGGATGCCAATAATAGCGTCTCTGAATTGCTCTGCTGAGAGAGGCGCTTTATAAATCTCCAAATAGATAGATAGAAATAGAAGACTGTTACGTATTGTATCAAATACAATGATCCACGATTACTTTTTTTATTGACATGATTATCCTGTTTTTCAGAGGATTTGGTCGCAAAGCCTGAAGGCCCAGAGACCATAACATTAGATATTGGGGGAGAAAAAGTGTTCCATGTTGTTCCATCTTACAGCGCTTACAGCGGGAGAGGCGTCGGTCAAGGCCGAGGTGGTTCAAGGGGAAGAGGAAGAGGTGGTAGCGTTGGAAGAGGCCGAGGTGGTAGCGTTGGAAGAGGCCGGGGTGGTGGAGTTGGAAGAGGACGGGGTGCTGCTGCAGCCAGTAGAGGCAGAGGTGGTACATCTGGTGGTAGACGAGGTAGGGCAGGATCGCGTGGTGCAAGTGGAGGTCGGGATGACAGCGGCCGTGGTGGTGCACGGGGTGGTAGGGCCAGAGGTCGTGGAGCTAGAGGTCGTGGAAAAGCAACAGGAACACAGCCTAGAAGTGCTCAGTCAGGGTCAGTATTTCAAATGCATATCTAGTTATCTCCTGTGAGACTTAATATAAGTAATTGTTTCCCATTTTCCTTCACACCACTGTCATAATGTTCAGTATAATTCTTCATGACTCCAACAGGGCCACTGTCATCATTGTATTGCATTGGGTTTAAGGAGTTACATCTATTGGGTTTGCGGGAAGAGATTTTAAAGAATATCTTATTTACAAAAATAGTAAGCTCTTCTCATGGTTAAAAAACATTCTTTTATATACCCTCATATTATTCTTTCAGTGGACTGCATTGGGTTTAAGGAGTTACACTATTGGGTTTTCGGGAAGCGATTTTAAAGAATATCTTATTTACAAAAATGGTAAGCTCTTCTCATGGTAGAAAACATTCTTTTATATACCCTCATATTATTCTTTCAGTGGACTGTATTGTGTTTAAGTAGTTACATCTATTGGGTTTTCGGGAAGAGATTTTAAAGAATATCTTATTTACAAAAATGGTAAGCTCTTCTCATGGTAGAAAACATTCTTTTATATACCCTTATATTATTATTTCAGTGGACTGCTTTACGACCAGACATTGCTGACCCGTTACCGCAAAGCTCTGGACACTGCCGTGAAGATAGCCACCGTCCACAACATTAAACCCATTCGTGGTACTACGATCATCCTGTGCTGTCTGGATTCGCAGATGACTTCTATGCCATGCACAGCAGCAAGAGGCCTTGGAAAGCCAAGAACGGTAAGCATGAAGGAACCTCTGTTTGTGTAGCTCTTTTCATTAATTCATTCGTTACAGTAATTTATATAGCGCCCCTTCAAGGCAACTACTTAGAGACGCTCCCGACCCCAGCACGAGCAGTAAGAGCAGTTTTAATGTGCGTGAAGAATGTGTGATCATTTGTCATCCACAATGAAACCATGAACCAGTTTTGGATATTAGCAGCGCTAGAAGTGCGCAGAAGATTTACACGATCAACCGTGGCTGCTACAGCAATTGACCACCTCATACGAAAGTACGTCTCTGGACAAGCTGACTAATCCGTCTGATATGACTAAGCACTCATAAATAAGCTAGTGCTTTACTCTAGAGTACCGCTCCTCTAGATATGTGGGATTTACGATCGTAGTCATAGGCTCTTAGATCTTAGTGGCCATCTGGGATATGTGGTCTTCCACAACAATCGAGGAGTCATGTTTTGATCTGACTCGAGTCTCTGAGATTTGTGGATTAACCAGACCATTGCCACCTCCCCCAGTATTTTAAACAAGTATACGCTTATGTTTATGATTGCGTAGGTTACTGTGGATGTCGTTAATTTAGCCTTCAGAAGAGACTTTCTTTAATATTTCTTCTTCAGTTGGCCGAGATTGCTGTTCTGCTTGGCCTGATGTGTAAGCATTCATGTGAGAAGTGCGAGTTCATTGTGTACGGTTCGAGCGGCATGCGTAGCATTGAACTCGAGAAAGGAACGATCCTTCACAACATGGAAAGAGTCTTGAAGCTGAAAGAGGTAAATGTGAATGATCAACGTAACTGAAGTAAATAAGTAAGTAAGTGTATCCTGTATAAAACTAATTTTTAACTGGACTTTGGTTTACATGAGAATCACATTTACATCTCAAAGGTGTGCCAATTTGGCCATATATGTACATCAATTGTCTACATCACAAACACCATCATATATCTATCATCCATGTTACATCTATGTCTTACAGGGCCAAATTGTCAGCCTCTGTTATCTCTCTATTGTCAACTCTAGGATGTAATGAGTATAGGGTCTGCTTAGCTGGGGTATTAGTCCATGTTTTGCGTGCATTGGATAACATGTTAGTTACCGTCTGTTACTGATTGTTAGTGAATCATTGATCAATTATAATTGGTGTACAAACGGATACAGGAGGATATCCAATATCCATCTATAGATCTGTTTGTCCATCTGAGGACTTTTCTAAAGAGATATGTAAAGACGTGTGCAAACTGTGCAAGCTTATTGGTAGCCTCTCTTATTCAACTATATTATGATTTACACTAAAATAATGTGCTTGCTTTTTCGGTACAATAAAGATTTTATTTCATTTCAATGTCATTTGCAGTATCATCCATGCATAACCATCCATTCTGGGCCAGTCAGTTAGTTATGTTTTTCTGTGATTGCTGTGAATGTGCGAATCTTGTACAGAAATTGGATAATTTGTGTGTGAATATCTGTGAGTGGTTTTAACTTTCTGCAGATTTTAAACGAGCATGACGAAGAGAAAGGACAGCTTAAAATCGAGAAATATCTCTTGGATATGTTGATTGATAGGACACAGGTCTGTACAACTAATGCATTTGTGTGATGGTCTAGTTTTACGTTTTGATCAGAAATAAAAACCTTTGACCACTCGATTTTGGAATCTCGAATAACCTGCAGAGTTGGTTGCTCATTCAGGCGTTCATTCAGCTGTGTCAGTTGCCCATTCAACCGAATCAATTGCCCAGCCAACTGAATCGGTTGTTCATCCAACTGATTCAATTTTCAGTGCTAGAGTCGAAAGCGCCTCTGAGTAGTTCTCTTGAGGAGGTGCTATATAAATTCGTGAACGAATGCATTCAAGGGAATCATTGGCTAATCCAGCTGAAATTACTCTGACAGAGTGCAAACTCGGCCATCACTTGCACTCTGAGTCTCTGGCAGTACCAGTCTCAAGCCTGGTTAAAGGAGGAGGGTAATGTTAGTGATCTTTGTCAGTTGTTAAAGACTCGCTCATGGCCTCGTAGGTGTGACTATAGTAACGTGCGCTTATCAATCAGCATTGCGTCTGTGTGTGTGTGTGTGTATTTGTGAGAGTCTCTTTGTAGCAGTGCCAAATGTTCAGTTCTGACAGGTAGAACAAAATTATTGATATGAACAGTTGATGCGAGGCCCGTATACCTGGAGAGGAAGTGGTCATTGCATACCATTCTAGGCCATGGACCTCTGCTCCAATACCCAGTGTCCACACTAAGGATGACCTGTTGAGAGCAGTAGGCAGATGCCCAATGGCCAGAACATCTTTGCTAGTCGTGCTTCACCTGGAGAATGGTTTAGCAAGTCAACCGACCATGAGTGAGTTTCGCCTTTAAACAGTAACTACACACACCAGCTGAATCAAGCTGTAGTGTATCTTACTGAATCATGTTCTTGTTGCACTGAATCATCTTCCCCTCTACTAAAACTGTTTTATTTCTTCTCTTGATCAGATAAACAACCTTATTTTGCTGGGCCGTGACGGTGATCTTGGTATCAGGAAGAACAGTCAGAATTTTGTTACAAAATATCGGACGGTTGTCAGTCAAGATCTTCTCTTTGTTGCACTGAACTTGGCAGCAAAGCCGTGTGGGTGAGTCATAGCTGCTCGAAGTCTTGACTGGTTTTTGGTTTACATTTTAACCTTAGAAACATTATTAATTCATTCAAAGATTTCTATAGCTCTTCTTCACGTGTTCTACTACTCCGAATTGCTCCCGACTGCGGCTCATTTACTCTGCTGCCTGATGAAGGAGGGTTGAATTCACCTATAGGACTTGATCTTAGATCTTATATTCTACGTACCAATGTCTTATCCATATGCTAAGCCCACAGAGCAATTGAGAGTGAAAAACTGGCTCAAGGTTTCTTCACCTTGGAATGAGGTTGTTTTGAACAGACTGCTACCCTTTACAAAGCACCGAATATAATAATAATATTTATGACAATTTATATGGCGCCGTAATGTAGCCATGCCACTACAAAGGTTCCTGTGAGTGAACTAAGAGGGCGGGGTACGTCTTAGAGAACAGGTAAGCTGGGATTTGAAGGAGTCCACAAAGTCGGCCGATCGAATAGCTGATGGAAGGCCGTTCTAATATACCACTACACTAGCGTCATTACAATCCAACATGTAGCCTAAAATTAGCTGCACAGCCTGGAATTAATAAAAATTAGACTTGTGCTCGACATGCATTATGACATATGAACTACTATTATGATTATTGGAGCTCTCTAACTTCTTCTTTATTCTCTATTGTTTGAATTACTGTCTGTTCGACCTTTTATTCACTTACTCATTTTAATCCTGTAAAAACAGATGTGACATGTCATGCTGTTTATTGGTTGTTTTAATAATAAAAATGAATACTACTTTCTGTTTGAGGCTTTCGAATGACCAATAGAGCATGTTCTTATTCCTTATACTTTGAAGATGCTTGTCCAAACTATTTATAAATTTGAGTATTTTGGTTTTATGGAATGTTGCTAGACATTCGAGTTTCCAAGCTCTTTGCAACAAGAACGACATCTACATTTCTGGATTCAGCGATCAATTGTTAAGGTAGAATTTAGATAATTCAGCAATCCAGCATGTCAACTTTGCTCTTTCGGCGTTAACTAATAACTATGTTAGCATTGTCTACCCGACTTATTATGACTCTACTCTATCTTCATTTTCTCTATTCAATCACTTTAATTTATGCATTTCTATACCACCCCTTCAAGTCCATTACTACTCAGAAGCGGTCCCGACTACAGCCCGAAGGAGTGTTGGAGTTTCACGTCGAAGCGCCACGAGCAACTGTAGGTGAAGGACTTGCTCAAGGTCCCTACGAGGTGACTCGAGTCTGAATCGAATCTGCGACCCTTCAGACGCAAGGCAACGACTATCCCATTGCTTCACACACGTCCTATGTGCTAGCCCGAGATGTTAAATCTCTGAGTGTTGGCAGGTATCGGGCTCGAACTCGGTACAGTGCACACACACGGCCAACGTGCTCCCAATGTAGCTAACTGGGTTGCTTGTAGATTATCGACTATAGACTCTATCGATGGTGGTGTGCATTCATATTCATCAGTTCACACATTGTCATGCTCCTAAAACTTTTCAACTTCTTTCAATTCAGTACATATGAAAACCACAATTCAGGTCAAATCAATCATATACTGTGTATCAAATTTCAGAATTGTTTTCTGTGTTTTATGAATAATAACAACCATTTAATAAGATTGTTGCATCTAGGTTTGTAGCCGAGAGAGGTGAAGGTGCACAACTAATACATGTTGACAAGATTGATGAGGCTTTCAATCTTAAGCCGCTGCCTAAGAGTGTACTGGGAAAACGAAAAGAGGTCATCCCCTCGCCGGAGAAACCCCTTCCTCTTGTCTCGCTTGTTCCAAGGTATATATCTTTTGTTACAAGTATGCAAGATATATAATTTTCTTTAGAATGTGTTTTGAGCAAACTATGTTGTGTTTTGGTGATTATCATTGTCAGTCTCACTTTTTATCAGTGTAACTTTAGTTTAGAAAATCGTTTTTATTTTATTTAGTTCAGTACAAATCAGTTCAGTTCTAGTTTTAGTTTTGAAAACTGTTTTAGTTTTCATTTTGTTCAGTACAAATCATTTTAGATCTAGTTTTAGTTTTGAAAATCATTTTAGTTTAGTTTTTATTCATCAAATCATTAGTTCTAGTATTAGTTTTACACAATTAAATAAGCACAAACGAAAAAAACAACTTATCCTATTCAGTGATCATCATCGTAATCATAGTCAAACAGTCCTCACCTTGTCACCTTTTGTGCTGTCGATTTGTAGAATCCTAGCAACCGTCACGATGAAGCGTCTCCATTTCCTTCTTTCTGAAGTCGCGTTTCTTAGTTCTGCCAAACTCATTCCAGTTGTTTTATGTATCTCATCCATTTATTTTTTTCCTTTGTTGCCTTTGTTTTCTCCTTCCCTCTCCACAAGCCAACGTCATTTCTTTTCCATTTATTTTCTTTCAATTGTTTAATTGCCCATTCCACCTCTGCTTCCATAACTTCCGGTTCCTTTCATGTTCTGATACATCAATTTATTCTTTCGTTACTCTCAAACAGTCCCATATAGTCCTATATTCATAATTTTGATAAATTGTATTGTTCTTGTTTATGAATTTTCGCGATCAAAGTGTTAATTGCGTTGCTGCCAAAAATAATATTGTAGGGAAAAGCAGATGGGCTTACATTTTTAATAGTTTTCGTTCAAGATTTCAATTCTGTTCTCATTTTATTTCGTTCTGCTTTAAATCTTTTCATTTTTATTTAGCTTCAGTTCACAATGTCTTCTTAGTTCTCGTTTTCATGAACGATCGCCCATTATTTTTCGTTATCGTTTTAGTATTGTTCACGAAATTGACACTGCTTCTTAGTAGTCTACTTCGTCTGTATTTTCTCTATTCAATCACTACTTAATAGATAGACTAATCACAGTGCTATATGGCCATCAATTTACACTTAAGACAATCCCAAAAATCATGTGATCCATCGAAATTTGATCCTCAGAAGAAATTAGTGCCCTCTGATTTGAAGGTATGAGCAGATTATTGAATATCTCATTCATTCCATTGCTGAGTATAAAGAACAGCATTCATATGGGGTTGTAATTATTATGGTTTCTCTTGTCATCTTGCAAATCGGATTAATCATTTCACCAGCACACTGTTGCTGTAGCGTCGTTGATGTCTGGAGTTGGAGTGGATAGCAAGAGTTTGGATGAAGATGTTGCAGGATATGCGTCATTTGTTTGTGTTAGGTGGCGAACAGTTCGCGTCTTCATTTCATCGACATTCCGTGACATGCACGGCGAGCGTGACCTACTGACCCGATTCGTCTTTCCGGAACTGCGGTCGCGGGCTGAGAAGCGCTTTCTCAACATTTATGAGGTTGATCTTCGATGGGGCATCAGCGAAGAAGATGCACAGTCAAAAAAGTAGGCACTAAAGGAACCCTGATTGTATTATATGGTTTTTGTGTGTGCCTTTTCTATGTACCATTCCTCTACATATACTCTCAGTCTTTCTCTGTTCCAGAATACCTGTAGTCGATTTTCCTATTTATTTTTCTCACACCTCTCTTCCAGTTTATTCTAACAGCTTCATTGGCTCTCCCTCGCTGCTCAAATCCAGCTTAGGACTTCTTTTTTGGTTGCCAAGACCACTCTTTTCTCTTTACGAATTTCTAGATATGATGAGTCACTCTCATGACACAACAGTGCATCTAATTATTGAGTTGTTCTCTAAAAATATTTGATTATGATTACTGACCAACGGCGTGTTTTTGGCTCAGAGTACTGTGAGTTCATAGCTCGCATGAATGATGCAAGCGATTAGTGTTGAATTCGTTGGTGTGACACTTAGCAGCCGGGGCTTGTTGGTATTATCTTTGAGCGTTTCTTAAGATGCTTCATCAGTGTTTTTGCACCTGTGTAGGACTCTGGAGCTGTGTCTGTCACAGCTGAAGAATTGCCAGCTGTTTGTTGGCATCCTTGGCGAGCGCTACGGTTGGGTTCCCAAGCGTCAAGATATTCCTCAACAGCCAGAGTTCGATTGGGTCCTTGAGAGGTTGGGCGAGTCGATCACTCAGCTTGAAATGCATTCAGCTGCGCTGAGCAACCCATCCAAGGTGGTCGATAGTGCGTTCTTTTACATTCGAGACAACAGTTTTGAAAGGTAAGAGCCTTTATCAACGATTTGATTCATTTCTCCCACTGGCTATTTTATCCACCTGTCTTTATTAGTAACTTCTGTCAGACTGCTGTCTCAAGTGCAAGGCATTAATCATCCTTTGCCACTGACCCTTCTGCCTCAAAGAAATCATTGTACTGTTAATTATGATGTTATTGTTAATTTGTTTCCACCTGTCCTTTCATGTTCTGTATGTATTGAAGTTCGTTTGTGGATTTTCCTTGTGTATGGCTTTATGCCTTTGGATAGAGATCTTGAAGGGCAGTGGGACACTGTGAATTTCTGTGATTGAAGATGATAAAATGGTGCAGCTTGTAACCCTTGCTAACTATATAGCAGATTATTGATACTGTTTGTTACTGTGTGTGTTGTCTGTTGGTACGTTTTTCCACTTAGGGATGTCCCAAAGGAGTTGCGGTCCGACTTTTCCGCCGAGGATGACCACTCTGTGACGAAGCTGAAACAACTTAAGTCACAAATAAGGGCATCAGGACTGGAAGTTTACGACAGGTTGAAACTCATCATTCGCTATTATACATGTATATTGTACAAGCAAATGTCTTGCATGTCTTTGATTGTTAATTAGTTAATGATTTTGTTCTTTGCATCAGATAAATATTTAGGCGTGGATGCAGAGTACCGGTAATAATGATCTTTGTTTATCGACAATTCAGATTGACCGACCATATTATGATTACAAACGTAGTGTGAATGAATTATGCAGATTATTACAGGAGTCGAATTTAATTGTTGAGAGCTATGCAAGGCATCTATTCATTACATGGCTCGTTTTACAACTGCCCTGCCAAGAGAATGAAGATTGAGTTAACATTAAAGGGTCTTGTTTCAACCAAACTCAAGTCATAGGCTCTTCATTCCAGTTTATTATTATCCATTACTCCAACCCCTCTTGTAATAATGACAGTAAGCAGAGGGCAATGATTTTAATCCAAACAAGCTTAAATCTGTGTTTTATCTTTTCAGGTATCCATGTCGGTGGGGTGGGGTTGTTGGTGGGAAATTGGTTACAGCCGGTTTGGATGAATTTGGTTTGCGTGTTTTGAACAATCTGTGGAATGCCTTAGAAAAGTTATACCCAATAGAAGAAGTAAGTTTTGTTCACTTTCAATCCAGTTGTATTTTGGTGGATTTAATTGAATTTATTCTGAAGAAATTGTTTTCCACATACCAGTATAAATGCAGTTTAGATACTATAATATTTTAATTACGATAGCTTACTAAGAATGACTGGTATACCAATGCAGCTCATTGTTAAAGTGTTAGCTAAGGACCTATACATTATCTTGAAATTGTGCTATGTTAAATTTGGTTCAAGATATTTGCTCCATCTGCACCTCCTAACCAAATCAGCAATGATGAGTACACTGACCGAGCACTGTCAGTGGGAAGATGAGACGGCGAGAGAGAGGACTGGCCACCTGCCCTCCTA
>JAQFXW010000854.1:0-16695 GCA_034693945.1 Dendrobaena attemsi
GGGTGAGATCCTTCACCCCGCTCGCCCGTTTGAATGGACGCCACGCCATTTAGGTCCCCGTGCACGGACCGTGCTAGTCCGAGATATTTTAAATCTCTGAATGTCCGCCGGCACCGAGGCTCATACCGGGGTTGACTGAACAACTCGGCCGGCTCGCTCCTGATGTAGCTAACTGGGCTAACTAGCTAATAGTCAAGGAACAGTTTTCTATAAATAGCCTAGTAGTGATTTAATAACATCAACGGCAATCGGAGAATCAACAGCAGACAATCATCAAAATATCTCCTTAGGAATCGTATCTACCTAGACCAGCACATTTAATTACTTTTATAATTAATATAATTAATGAAACCTCGCTCGCTGCATGGTGACAGGCCTCAGGGTGGGAATGGTCGTTGATTTCTTTAGCTGAGAGTCCCCAATCGATGACTTTGTCTCTGTTTTCCCGTAAGCGACGACGCGACGGTAGATTTCTTCAGATTGATCTCACAGTCGATGAGCTCCGTGTCAAGTCGAACGTCTTCTCCACTTTTCACTTAGCCGCAACACCAACAATGTTTTAGAGTTCGAATCTCGCCGTTGAGATTCCTGTAACAGTTCACGGTCCGCAGCCACAACGATCTTTTGCAGTCTCTTTTGAAAAGTCACCGTCTAAACTACCCGTCAACTACTTCACTTCGCCTTACACCTATTTCTCGCAGCTTGATAGTTCATTTCTCTTCCAGACTTTTCCAAGTCTTAACGTCGAGTCAGGCACTAAACTAACTCGACTCCTCTGCAGACTGTTTGAACGTCAATTCACTCCAAAGTCCAGACCTCAACTGATTTCAAAGTCCTCTCCACTCGACCACATCGACTCTCCTCATTGGTTAGCAAAGTTCTACTGGGTTCGAATCCATTATGATTCGTGTTGACCAATAGGAAGAAGCCCGTTGCTCTGATGATCTTGTATCCGTCCAATCACAGGTTGCTATGGTTACCAATGTCCAATCACAAGGCTGTTGCTAATATAGTTGCCTTGTATCCCACCAATCACAAGTAACCATGGTCTCGCAGTTTAGGCAATATTTTATGAAGCCCCTTTTATTATTACTTAGATTAACTGTGCTGATCAAAAGTGTACTGGTCAATTAAACAGATTTAATTTGCTAAGCTACACATGCATTTACATAGCTCCTTTAGAGTTCAACAATTCTTAACTATCGTCATGTAGTATATTTACATAGCTCTTTTAGAGTTCAACCGTTCTTAACTATCAACATGTATTTAATTGTCATTATATTATATCATAACATTTACAAAGTGCCCTATGTGTACATAGAACCATTACACATATTAACAATAAACCAGCAACAATGCAACATACAGTCATACACGGTATTACATGCACATGAATGAATAAGCCGAGTTATGTGCACAAACTGTGAAAATGCTCGTAAATGGGTAATTTGTTGATTTTACCATTCAGGATAGAGGCGAGTTCAGTATCAGGCCAAACAAAAATAATGGTGCGTTTCCGATAACCCGACCAAGTCACTGTTTTTGAGGCGACTCAAATATTATAAAATAAAATAAAACTAAAACATTTTTTGGTGCCTGAGGTATTTATGATCCCTCAGGCTATAATAAACAAATTGTCGGAAGCATTTTTAGAAAACATTTAATTTAAAATATTTTTTCTCGAAATGTGAGGCACACAACTGGACTTCTATCACTATCTCGTTTTATAGTTACAGGATTTTGCAACAGTGTATTCAAGCGTGCTGTTGTTAACCCGTTGAACCCTGGGCTCCTGTAATGCTATGGGTAACGGGCCGGAAAATCGGCCTGTCGTGTTCTAAGGGTTAAGTGCAAAATGGTGAAATAGAATCGTATGAAAAATATTATCTAAAAATGTTTTTCTCCTACCTACCCTGTTTTTAAAACATCTGGTACCGGATACACACCATTAATATATTTTGGCCTCGTGAAGAACGTGCTCGGCAAAGTAACAGAGTAAAATATTCTAAAGAAAGTTAAAAGTCGAGTGAATTAGTTTCCAATGAAACATACTCATTCATTCATTCATTTTTAAAATTTATATAGCACCCCTTCAAGGAACCTATTCAGAGGCGCTCCCAGCGCAGCCACGGTTAAATAAATAAGATTTAAGCGTCTTGAAAAATGTAGATAAGTTGGTCCGAGAGAGCAGGCGCATATCTACAGGGAGCCCATTCTAGATCGAGGGACCAACCACATAGAAATCCCTATTCTGCCTGAGCGTGGAACGGGAAAAGGGTACAATGAGTAAACCCCTGGTCGAAGAACGGAGGGTTTGGCAGCCCTCAACTTGAGAGACTAGACAGCAAAGATCGCGCAGGTAAGAAGGAGCGCTACCAACATCGTGTGACACTGCTTAATAATGCACTATAAGTCTTGTCTGCCAAGACCACCAGGGCCGTTTTATCCCTTTAATGCTGTGAAGGTAGTAAAAGGTATGGGTTTCTTACCCCTCTCGGCATTAAAGGGTTAAGGTCATCATAGGTCCAACTTCACATGAGAGCTAAAAGCGTTCACTTTATTTGTTGACGTCTGTCACTCATGCATAGGCCTACTCATATTCACTTTACTATGGCTTATGTACTATGTAGTATTGCTAAACCGTAGCTTATTCATGATGGGTCGACCCGTTACGATTCGTGGCATGTGCATAAGAAAGCAAGTTAGAATACTCTATTTGTCATCTAGAAAACATCATGATAGCAGATTAAACAAAATCATAAAACTTTCGCAAAATAAAATTTGTCTTATTATCAATTCCAGTAAGGATAAGGTCAATAAGTCATGTGACCTCCGTGACTTGCCAAAGAGGCCCGAGAAATTTAGCCATTGGCGGCCCACTGCCTACATTGTCTATTATCACCATGCACTCAGCAATAGGCCTATTTTCTGTGAAGTTAACATTGAAGTTAATATAAACTAAAAAACTATATTATTTATCAATGGGATAAAAGTCATACTTGTCATTAAGTGGATAATTAAAAATTTAATAACAAATGTATTTTAATTTCCAAATCAAATTTGTCGTAATTTCGTAAATAAATTCTTATATGCCCTATAGCATAATAGCAATATAGGCTAATTATGTTTGGAATAACTGCGTGTCACATTATGTAATGTGTTGCTAAAAATAGGCCTGCCCCTCATTTTTCTGCAAGATTTGCCATTCTTTATTTTGATATACAAAATTCACGAATTCCATTTACAGCTACTAGGTTGGTAGGTTTCATCAAATTTTGTAAGCAACGCACAATAGCAATACGCTGTCCATCGCTGGAATCCCTATCAAACAACGTGTAGGCCTGCCCAGACTCTGCTGTGCTGAAATAGGCCTACTAAGTCCACCCACCAATAACTAGCAAAGTGTTTATGATTCTTCCTAAATAAACAATAGGCCTACAAGCCCTACATCAATTTTTTTTATTGATTTGGCGAATAAATTGTCATAATTTTGAAATCAAGTAATTATTATCTTTCTGTGAATTAAATTATGGGCGAATAAATTGTCATAATTTTGAAATCAAGTAATTATTCTCTTTTTGTGACGGTCGTTCAACCGCCCAAACTTGAGATTGGAGCACCGGCCCACCGGAACATTCCCGGTAGCCCGGCGGCCCATTCCAAGCCTTTGTGACCTGGATCGCATTTTATAATTGGTGATTTTGCGTGGAGGGAAGTCGTGAAGGGAAGTCGTGAAAGACATTGTAAGGATTAACTAAGACAGTGTGAAAAATAGAAAATTAGCATGAGAGCAGAGGTCTTCATAAGTGGAAGTATTCGCAGTTAAAAACCAGAAAGGGTCAATTTTCTCAAGAAGGCTTTGAAGCGTTCGCTCAGTAACATTAGCTAATTTCCACCAAACGAGAAAGCGCAGAGAAGCCGTGCAATTGTGGTGGGACGGACAACATCAGTCATTGGCCATGAAGACCGTAGGCAACTAAAATGTGCAATGCAAACGTTGATTGTCAATGTGTGCCTCAAAACCAATGCATTGAAAGATAGCAACACCCACGATAACCATCTTATGGACCCTCTCTATGCCCGAGATGGTGGGAGGTATAGTACAAGGTTTGAACCTTTGTCATCTTGTAACCATTCCTGTGGTTTAATCACAAGACTAAGGTATTTTATTGATTGTAACCATGGAATTGAGACACTTTTTAAGGTCTCGGGAATAATGGCAAGTTTAGCCGCTTTAGATAAATTTGGTAGGCAGAGCCAAAGCATTAGTCCAGTATGTTTTGAAACCTACCAACAGGGATGCATTGTGTGAAAGAAGATCTGTGACTTCAAGTGCAGAAAATGTGATGCTTCACTAAAAGTCTAAGCAAAACAACAATTCTTTTTCATTTGTCTTAAATGTAAACATTATGTTTCTGCAATGTCTTGATAATCATACTTTGACACATGGAGTTACAGCATTCAGACTTCATGCCATTACATGGCAAAGTATTCATAATACATGGAAACGTGAGTAGTTGAAAGTTGAAAAGTTTGTCACTATTTTTGCTTCTATTTGTGTCTAGGTAAAGTGATTGGAAGAGTTTTTGACATTAATGAATATGGTGTTTGCTATCTGGAGGACATGCTCACTGAATTACCTGATTCGACCTTTGCAGTATGTATTCATTGAAATTGCTGTTCATATGTTTGTTACATTTAATTTAGTTTACTTGTGGTAGATGTTGAATATTGGCCCAAATTGATCTTGTTTGTCTAAACATTAAAGAGATTAAGCTGATTCATTTTACTTGGAATAATGTTTGACCTTATTGACTTGCTTGCATTGGTTAGTCTTTCAAATGATTTCCCTACGTTTGTTGCTAATATTTCGATAAAAAGTATGAATTTATAAATAAAATCTTACAGGCTGAAAAGACAATTCATATTTAAATGAAATTATCAAATTTCACCTAAATATTTCAATTAGAACAAAAATTACTCGGTGACACCAACCACTATTTTTTGATATTTCAAATAACGTTTAACAGTTTTTGGTAATATTTCCACCCAATGTAATTTTCTTAAGTCTATTTCACAGACTTTCAGGTAATTCATATTTGCATATAATAATTTTATAGCATATAGCAATTTTATCAAAATATTTCAAGCGCAACAAAAGTTACAGCACTTTTAGCAAGCCCACCTCCTGTAGTCTGATGAATCAAAAAAGTGTTACCTAATAAATGTAACAAAAAAAGTGGTGTAACCTTTGTTGTGTTTGAAATATGTTGATAAAATTCTGTCACTGTATGTATAAGTCTGTGAAATTTCATTAAAACATTTTAACGGTTGGCGGAAATATTATAAAATTATTGCTGTACATTACTTGAAATATAAAAAGACAGTGGGTGATGTCACTGAAAGGTGAACAAGTTTTGTTCTGTAGGTGTAATTTGACGGTTATTTGTAAATACGAATTGCATTTCAGCCTGCAAAATTTTGTATGTAGATTCGTACTTTTGACCGAAATATTAGCAAGAAACACACTGGTTCAGTTTTTTAAGCACCCTGTAGACAACTTACTGTACATACTGACATATAGCCTGTTTGCTGTATTGAAAGTCTTTTATTTTTTTAGTTTGTTATTTATTAAATGTTTATAGTGTGGTCTTTGGTTGACTTTCCATAGTTTTTCTGTGGTTGTTAATTCTGTTGTCTAGGCAACTGGTTCTGGATCTGAACTGACAATTGCCATGCCTAGAAGAGGTAACAACGTTGTTATTATATGGCATATGGTTCTGACAGTGCAACCTCAGTGGTAGTGTATATCGGAGGTTCTTAACCTTTTTTTGGCACACGTAAATCTGCTACAAAGTTTTGGCCACACACACTATGCAATCGCCATAATTATGTGAATAGGCCTACCATTAAAATTTCACTTGTGAACATACCACTAACATTTGAGCGGTGATTTATGGTGTTAGGAATCTCCCAAGTATTTTCCTCTGTCTCCAGCTTCACGTCTAATGCCTCCATTGACTCTTGCTTAAGAATGCATTAAATATATTATAACATATATCTATCACAATTTGCTAGGATTATATATAGCCACATCCTTAGTACATACGTATTTGATGCTCTGCACCGTTCAGCAGATCAAGTGCTGTTCTGAGTGTTCTCTATTCCGTTTGCCCACACTACTTGGCAGAAGCATACTTGTTCGGAAGACTTTTCAGTTTTTACTAATTAGTAGAACTGTTAGTTTAGTTTATTTTTAATTTAGTGAATGACGTCATTATTAATATGATGGACTCTTTGATTAGATAGTCAATGTCTGTTTGATGGAAGTATACAGTCGCATTTCGTGAATTCTGAATTAAATGTTGAAAATTATTCGCATCGCATCAACCTTCGATTCAATACTTGTTCATTGGTTGGTCCTTTAAACTGGAACAGCCAACCTTCAGCCTTGCCCTTGCTGCTATAACTCCTCAGACTGCAACTCTTCTCTTGAATGCTACATTTCTACATGCCGCAATATACTGGTTAAGAACCTCTGTTTTATATAAAATGAAGCCATTCTTTGAGCATTTGTGAATGTGATCCACATTGAACAGAACAATTGCCAAGAGGTAAATTGTTAAGTATCAAATTACGTGTTTGTATGGATGTGGTGATTGCCGAGTTTAATCCCTATTTTATACACAACAGTTAACCTAATGACGTTTCAGCCATCTCTCGCTTTGTACTGAGCCACCTAATCTATGTCACCTGAAATACAACCTCACATTCTAATATCCTACTAATGTGTCTTTGAAGACGTGCATGATGGTGCTCATCCTCTGCTGTTTTGTCAAACTGGTTCAGAGAAGTCCTGTCTACACTTACTGAATCGGCCAGAATTTGAACCTCTACAGTCTACATTTGTATTACAAATCTCGCACGACATCAGCCATGTTTTACGATCCATTCAGATGTAATGATGTTATTCGTGCATTATCCATAGCACCGTATGAACTGTTTCTTTTTGGCCAGATCAAACACCAGAAGAGTTGGAACGGATGAAGCAGTTTGCCCTCGAGGTGATCGACTTGCTCCGTCACAGTCCACAGTGTCGTATGGTTTTCAGCAAATTCATTCCCGCTTACCATCACCACTTTGGAAGACAATGTCGTGTGGCCGATTATGGATTTACTAAACTGATTGAGCTATTTGAAGCCATACCAAATGTTGTCAAGGTAGTTGTTAATTCTAAGCTCATCTAGAGATGTTTGTAGGTCTATTGTCATAATGTGCGAGACAGTAATTTAATCCGTATTGACAAACAGATGGACAGGACAGCGAACGAGGAGATGGCAAGAGACAAAGATTGCTCCAAAGTGGTGAACCAATGCTGAGCTTGACTTGCTCTCTCTCTCTCTGGTGGGGACTGCTTCAAATGAGTTGATGTTGGTCAAAAGTTCGTCTACTTGGTAATTTAGTATCATAGGATGAGCTATAGAGCTGCTGAGAAGAATTCTTGCAGGTAGCATTGTAGATGTGTTTCTGGTCTTGCTTTGCAGATTTTTTGGGAATTCTTTCGTCAATTATAGAATTTGTTTTTTAGATCCTTGATGAACAGGACGAGAAGGTCCTAAGTTTAACCGAGGAGGAGTTTGTGCATGTTTTGGAGGATCAAGTGACAACGCTACTTCGATCTTGTCCTCAAAATCGAATCGCAGTTCCTGATTTCCATGCGGCCTACATAAAGCTGTTTGGCCACCCACTTCGACTTGACGATTTTGACGTTAAGTCAATTGTCTGTCTAGTCAAAAAGATTCCTGCAGTTGCAAAGGTTTGTTTTGATGTCTGAAGTACCATGTACGCTAGCCTACTAGTTTGTGGGGCGTGGTGGCGCAGTCGCCACCTTGCGTCCGAAGGGTCGCGGGTTCTGTTCAGACCCGAGCAACACATAGGGATCTTTGGCAAGTCCTCTCTTCAGCAGGCTAACTCCAACATACCTCCAGGCTGTAGTTGACATTGCCTCTGAGTAGTAGTATAGAAATGTGTGAATAAATAATTACTAGTCAAACCCCATATACAAGTGGATCCATACAGTTTTACCCTACAAAGTTGTCTGGTCTAAGATCTGCATATAAATCTGTGTGTTTTAGTGGAATTCATGCAACAACAACTACTGTTGAAACTGCCAAAATCTCCAAGTTAAGCCCAAATTAGTGAAATGTGTGACTCTTAAAAGCCGGGAAACAGTTGTCTGGGCAACTATAGCCATTGGCCAGAAATTCTGCACCTTCTAGCCAATGGACATCTGCCTACAGCTTGGGTGGGGAGTGACGGATGGCGTATCAGCTGTAAAGCCGCTCATCTTAATTCAATAGCCAGCGACCATCCGACCTCCCCATCGAACTCTCCCTAATTTCATCGGCCCGGACCTCATTGTGGTGAGATGGTATTATCGGTAAAGCTAGACTATCAATGGAGCTTATGGAGGCTTGCCCAAGTGAATCGCCTGGGCGCTACGCCAGGTACACAGGCAGGTACACTGTGCAGGACCCTATAAGCACAACGACCTCTGAGCTACCGGGTTTAGGGGCTCCACTATTCATATAACTTCTTCTACCTGTCAGAATTGCCGCGAGCCACTTGATACAGGCAGAATCTCACAGACAGAGAGAAAGCGATAAGGGTGTTTGTGTCAACAAACGGTGATTGGCATCGCGGCATTTGTCAGTAAAAAAATAGTAGTCACGCATAAATATTCTATGGCGGCGGCCGGGCTTTAATCAACCCTTATGCATTTACCTTCAGAAGCTTTCAGATTGAACAAGACTGCATGCAGACGCTGTGGTCATCGGCACAGCCTCAATCCACAATCAGGGTTTAAAGTGGGTGGGAACGGCACTCCCACTGCTCTCGAAATTCTTTGCTTGAGTTGTTCCCACTGCTCCAATGCAATAGAACCATGCAACACATACAAATCAAGCCTTTGGAGTTCCCACTGCTCACCCAGACCACTTTAACTGACCACAACTGCGGAAGACACGCTATACAGCCTTCAACACGCTTGGCCCTTTCAATGCAGATGTCTCTACAATCAATGTACATCCTCTTGGCTTAGCATCATTCTCAGGATGGCCGAACAACACTGATCGTTTGCTTTCGGTGGAAGTAACAGGCAGCAAAGGGAGAGGGACTGGGTCCAACTGACCAAGTGCCCTCCCAGTGACCTTCTGGCGCTGAAAAGATGCAGTCGCCAACAATTCCTCTATGCATCTGCTCAAAGACTTTGCTTCTCCCTTTGTTGCTTTATCATTCGTGATCAGTAGCACCCTTTCAGTCATTTCTTCTCAGAAGACTGAATGAAATTACCCTCCACTTTCTTCCTAATGTTGCTGAGCTAAATTGCATTGTATACAATATGGACTGCTCTTCTATTCTGACATTCTGAGTTTGTTTGCATATATGGCAAAGTGGATTAAAATCAGCAGCAATTGTACGCAAAAACTTTCTTGTGCACTTCTGCCTACATGATACGAAATCGTGCATTCTTGTTAATGACCATTTTCTTAAGACATTGCAGCACTGCTATGATTAAAATATCCTCTCAAAAAACATTTGGTTTCAGCTGGAAACTGGGCAATACCATCATGAAACTGGACAGTTTTGTTAGTATAAAAATGCATGAAACGCAATTCTTCCTTTTGTAGAACCTTGAAAAGCAGGGCTGGATTTTATTAAACTATTCACAGAAATAAAACTCGGAATTGCAAGACCTGGGCAATTTCTGGCTGAAAGGAGCGTGTGAAAATGAAACTGTGTAGGTTAAGGAAAAGAATCAAAGATGCATTTATGATAAATTAGCAGTGCTGCTTTTGGTAGCTGTATAGTATATACAGTGTATAAAGTACCAAATTGAAGCCGCATACATACAACAGGGAAACCAATTCTACACACTATGTAATACCTCGAGCACACCCCACCTGTTCACTAATTATCTGTTAAATATTTTCGAACATACCAGTAAATATCAATGCTCTAGAATTCAACAGATAACATTCACTTGTTAACTCTTTGCAACCAATGGTGACCTGCCATTCCCCATAAATCTCTCAAATCCTCGATCATGCAACAGCAGAATTTCTCCTTCAAGGGTCCCTTCAGTCGGATAGACCTTCCACTGGAGCGATGCACCTCCATTCTCTCCAATTTAGGATTCCCTCTCCAGCTGTCATCTACCTTTCAAACCGCTCTCATCAGCCATCCTTGGGTCAGGAGTGCCTCTCAGTGGGTACCTTGAAGGAGCGTACAATCAGGTTCATATTGATTAACTAGATACTGGAGCCGAGTAAGAACTGACCTTTGATAGCGTCGACCTTTGTCTGGTCAAGGCCACGACAGCATGACTGGCGCTTTCCAAGACAACTGCTTGACGCGAGCATTCGCTCATCTGGAAAGATTTCATGCACGAGTCGACGAACCAGTCGTGAAGCCTTCGGACAGACCTCCTGCTCCAGTTCCTGATAGAGAGACATGGAAATGAAGACGGAAGAGCCTTCTATCAGCTCCACCTGGAAAACACATCGACAACACTTTAGCGCAGGCCTCCTAGGGCACCATGTTAATAAAATTATAATTATTATGCAATGTTAATAAGTGTCACAATATAATGACCAAGTGGCAATCGATAGAATCACTGAACAATTGCAACTGAAGGGCTTTAGAATTATTTAGTTAACAACTTTTAAAATTATTGTAGTCTTAATAGCATTTTTTTCATAAAGCTAAACTTACTATTTTGCTTTGTTCAACACTGCAGTTTTCTTCAATGGGTTGAGCTTAGAGCTGTACCGATACTAACATCGGTATCGGGCTGATTATTAGGGTAATTGGCATAATCGGTATCAGCAGCCGTAATCGGTGCCGATATCAAAAAATACTTTTTCTTAGTTTTGACTGCTCGCCACTCGCCAGTTATCATCACTTGCCAGAATGAGGCCAAAGATTTTAAAACAATTCCAGGCATGTAGACTGTAGTGTGTACATTACGCTAGATTTGTTTGCAAACTGATTTTAATTTAACTTATGTTACGTAATCAGACGAGGTATAGAATTGTAGTCACTTTCAAAGTTTCAACACTCAACGTGTGTAGACTAATTAGACGCATTTAAATCTCGAAATAATCGGTATAATCGGCTACTCAAATAATCAGTATCGGCATAATCGGCAAAAATTGACATCGGTACAGCTCTAGTTGAGCTGCATGCCATATGCAAATACATGCACACATATGCTTCGACACGCTACATGCATTTGCGACATTCAAACTGAGATCATATGAATGAAGGTGGTTGATTCTACCCACACAAGTACAATTTCAGACAAGCTTTAAATTACACAGTCACATATAAAATTATCTATCATCTGTGCATATTATTCAAGTACTCATTCAACCACAAGAATACAAACAAAGTGAAGACTGTAGAATGAAATCCATAATTAATGTGACACGATTTTTAAGCGGTTCGCGAGTCTCAAAAGGTTGACAACAGCTGGTCTAAAGCTTATTTTATTTATTTATTCACACATTTCTTTACAGCCCGTTCAAGCCACCACTTAGCGGCGGTCATAACTACAGCCTGGAGGTGTGTCGGAGTTTACACACCGATGCGCCACGAGCAATCGTGGTCCTATGAGTGGCTGGGGTCTGAATCGAACCCACAACCCTTCAGACGCAAGGTGACGACTATCCCACTGCGCCAGTATGCCCCACAAAGTATATGTTCTTCACCACTGGCTCGAATCAGAATGCCATTGACAAGATTTTCTAGATTTTACGCTACATGTTAAAATCAGATCACAATAACATTGATCAATAAAATAATGAGAAGCATGTGACGACGCTAGAGGAATTGGTTCTAACAGCCAGCCGTTCAGTGGAGAAACGATAAAACCTTTGTTTAACACTAAAAATCCAGTACTGGTAGCTCAGATCTGCATTTAGCCTCTTTGGGCAATCTCTCTGTCACGACACAACACTCATGAGTAAGCTGGTGCCCTGGACTTGTCGAAAGAAATTTTGAGAGTGCGATCACAATTAGTCTGTATGTAACTTTTTCAAAATAATTTAATAGTAAGACAAGCCATTTGTATCAACCATTAGAGATTTACCACTTTTTATTATGTCACTTATATTCCATACTATGCTGAATTCAAAAGCGTCACTCACAAATATCGCTGTTAAGAGTGTTCTGTGTAAAAAATAACTCTTAATTCTTTTAATACAAACTCAAGCATTGGATTGTTTAGCACTCTCCATCCTAAGGTAACTGTAAATCTGAAATGTTGTTTTGTGTACATAGGACAGGTTAGGGCTTCCAGAGGGGCCATGGTCCGTCATGGACTCCTTTTGGCTCCATGGAAAAACTAGAAAGTTTCTATTTCTTTACGGAACTCTTGTGCAGGGCTCTTTGGCTGACAATAAAATGATTTGGATTGATTAACTTTATATAGTGCCACTTCAAGTTAGACTTCAAGTATGATTCATTTAGTTACCCATAAAGTTCCAAACAAACAACCAAGCTGTGTTTATGTGTTCAAATTTTATATTTGACCATTAGAGCAACTAGTGCCAAACTCTTTTGTGCAATATCGTGTGCAAAATTATTAAAGTTCAGCAATATTTTTCATGATGAATGACTCATTAATAACAAAACACAAAAGCAGTGGCAAAAACAAGACTAGTTAAGTACAAAACTATAGTAATTAAGTAATATGCTTGCATGGAAATACACTCACATGAAGCCCAATTATATTATTAAATATTCATTGCTTCTACTGAAGCAGTGTTCAACGAACGAGACGTCAACCAACCGCATTTCAAAATGAAGCCACAAACAGAGTATGCTCCTAAGCAAAATTTCAAATCTATTTCTTAAAATTAAATTTGCAACACACTCACGGTCATATCGAAATGATACTATACCGTCACACAAGCACAGAATGACAAATGACATGCAAAATTGCAAATCACCCAAAATGAAACTAATAATTATATCAGAAGTTGAGTAAATTCTCAAAAATTGTCTATTTTAACCCTGAAATCATTATGGAGGTATGGTAATGTAGTTGATTGGCGATAGGGTAAGGGTGAAGATCGCCGCCTTGCAACCGAAGGGTAGCAGGTTCGGATCCCACCCGTGTGAAAATGTGTGAATAAATTTTTTTTAAATATCAGTTCAGTGTTCAAATCCTCGAACATCCCTAGGCAAAAACTAACAAATGTCCACAGACAATAACTATAGTTTGACTGTCTGTCTTACAGTTTTATCTGGACCGTTGTGCCATCAGTTGACAATTTGCGCGTTAGACTGAAGCACCATTAGAAGTTATAACTACACTCACAAGACGTCAGACACTAGCAAGGACTTCAATCTCTAAGGGATTCCCATTTGTTGCACTTAACTATCTTGTAAAAAAAGATGCCTCAAATTTTCAGTTTGACAGTTTCCTATCCTGACCTCACAAAAACTAAACTGTTTCACAATTTAAGACAACAGTGAAAGAAACTTACAATCAACGCCAAGACACTCCCTAAGATTTTCGATTAAGAAATGTCAAACATAGATAGAACAGCTTTAAGATGAAAGTTCAATAATCTATCGAACCAATTGATGAGAATATAGATGTCTCTATTTTGCACAAATCATATATCTGTAAACACAGAACGAAAAAAAGTGGCTGATTCAAAAAAGACATATGCAGTGCACAAGTGTCTGTTACCACAACACACACATATTTCAATATAGCTGACCTTTCTCTGGTTTTATACATTTGAAAATCCAGTTAAAGCTGTGACCTTCTTAACAATTCAACAACCGGCTGCATTGGTTTACCAATCACTCTTAAGCCCATGTTGGTTGTTCTTTAAAGTGCTTCAAATAAGTGCTTGCAATGGTATGCTGATAAGCCACATCAGTTTAAGCACTCTTCGTCGACTTACAAAAATCCACACGACGTATGGTTTTCAATAATACACGAAGATTATTATTCGTCTGAATTGATAAAGCAACTGGAAGAAACCCTTAACGGTTTAGCTATACGCATTTAACATTCCGACTCAGGAAATCATTCAACTTGAGAAAAAAAACATAGCAAAGAAACTCGTGTAGCAAGCAACGGGAAAAAGTCGTGGAAATACACAAGTTTGTAAGCAGAGCGCTCAATCTCTGTTAAAACCTTTTGGTATGTTCGTGCGACACGATTCACTGCGGTGGCGGAACGGTATTGTGCATCCGGAGGAGGTGATCCTTAAGGGTGTAGCTGTACCCGAACTCCTTTCCGCAAACGTCGCACCGGAACTCCTTCTGCATGTTATGTCTACTGGCCATGTGTCCCCTCAGGTCCCTCTCGCGACGAAGGCCCTTGCCGCACAGTTGGCACGAGAACTGGAAGAGGCCATTGTGAATGTTAAGCTGGTGCAGCCTAAGGCTCGTGTAACAGCTCAGCACCTTGCCGCACTCCCTGCACTGGTAATCCTTGCCAAACTGGTGCCACCTCCGGCGCTGGTCTCTCGAGCTCGTCCGCGGCGGACAGACGCCGGCGGCCGTCTTGTTGCTCTGCAAGTCGGAGAAAGAAAACCTTTAGGGATTTGTTAAGAGTAATACAGATGCTTATCAATAAAAAAAATGCCGGCAGGTAACCGCCATTTTCTGTCTTTCAAAAAGTCCGTAGTTCCATACAAACGTGTTCTATATCTACCCCACATACATACATAAAAATAATCATCACTCAATATCAGCAGTTCATGAACTACTCAAACACTGCTATAGTCTATGACTACTCTTCTATGCAGCTTATCCAACATTTCCATTTTCGCAATTAAACAAATTTTTCCCCCAAGAAACTGCTGTAAAATTAACAAACACATTGAACAAGATGTTATGCAAAAGACTAACTTAAAACAAACTATCATTTATATCGGTTTTGAACACAATCCTTCAGACTAGACACATGTATGAAAAAGACAAGACAATTTGATTCACGTGGTTTAGATAACAAAATTAAATATATCCTACTAGCATACTGTTAGGGAAATGATATTATGTATACCGTGATACCATAAAACTCAGACACTATACTTACAAAGGATCAAAACTTTTAATAAACATCTGAAAGGTTGTATTTTCATCAGTCTGCATGCACAATATATACATTGGCATAAGTAAATTTCATCGTATATAAACATTAACATATAATTTTAAATAAATGCCACTCACAAACTTACCCATGCTCCCCATCTATTACCCCCAATACATGCCTTTTTAATATAACTTCACCCCTGCAAGAATTCGCACCGCAGTTCATCTCGTCGTCAACCTTCCAATCTTTCTCACCCCAGACCGAATTCCTGGAAACCAGACTTTGCTTTCCACTTTGAAAGTGCTCCAGACAAAGGCTGTTGCCTGATCACGGCTTCTACAAACTGCTACAGAAATGTTGAGAATGCGGGTTTAAATTGTATAGCTATGGTTTACAAATTGCATACGACATTGTTACCAAGGGCACTATAAAGTGGTAAATTATGACAACAGAATACTTTGATCGGCTTCACTGAAGTGTATATTTAGTGGCAAATAACAGTAAAACAAAACACAAAATGAAATTGAAAAACAATGCCCACAGCATTTACAAGAACGTGTTTAGTGAAATCAGTATCTGACAGAGCTTCCACGTAGCTACGCACACTACAAACCAAACGTGCAAATCATAACTCAGGATACGTGTTATCTACAAAATGCAACACCAAAAACTCACTGCGTGCAAAACTGCGAGTGTACAACAAGCCCCATAACTTCGAACGTGATGAATTGCTTAAATTATAATCGTACATTTGTTTGAACAATATACTTCATCTTAGAGGTTCTGTATTGCAAACAACTGCTCATAATTCCACCACAGCTAAGACTCTCCAAGTGTCAGTCCTAAGGATGGAGAAGGAATGGAGTCAACGTTAATCGTCTTTTCTATGACTGACGGCGCAGAGTCGTTAAACACACTTCATTAACCAAAATGTCTGTTTGTTTCGCAAACAGCAAAACACCTACAATTTTGACTCTCAGCAATTTTGGTACAACCTAAACGAGCAGTTTGCTCGCGTCTCATGTAAAAATGTTGCCGTAACGTTAAACCCTTTAAGGGCTGTGGCAAAAATCAACGACTTGAAAGGCTGAACTGCAGAATGGTGTAAATATACCCAATTTGCAATAAAATAATATATCCTTTTGTCGTAAATGTCTCTAACTTGAAATGTATATTACATTCCGGTAGAGTTACAATTATTACAAACTGCAACACCTTTAGAGAATATTCGCCAATGCACAACCTGATGACTAATATTATGATAATTGCTAACAATTCGCCTACACAAAAAACAAAAGTCAGACGATATTTCGTTCTCAGCACAAATTGTCTGCCATGAATCGCTAGAAATGATGAACACAGCGATAATTGAACACCCTACTTCCTAGCCGGCATGACAGTATCTTACCAGCAGTACCTATGCAAGGACTCTTCTAATTTTCACATGGACTCTTCAGCCAGCTAGTGACAGGTAACATTTCTTAAAATTTATAAATGACTAGTATATCCCGTCAAAAATGACGGTAATCTAGGCTTAACCCGTAAAGAATTACGGGCTATTCTAATCAACGACC
>JAQFXW010000855.1:0-16687 GCA_034693945.1 Dendrobaena attemsi
GGCGCAAGCCATAGAACCTGCCTCTGGGCAGAGACCTCATCATCATCATCAATAATTAGGCCTACTATTAGTTTCGCAAGCAGTATACACGCGGAATGTCAAATTAAACTGCCAATATATCAAACCACTTCGGTTAAATTGTTCAGTTAGATAATATGCATAGATGTTTTACTTAAGCGTAATACGTTTCCGATTTAAACCGATTGTTCCACTATGGCTCTGGCTCACGCTCCAGTGGGGCGTGGTAATGTAGTGGTGAAGGTCGCCGCCTAGCAACCGCAGGGTTGTGGATTCGAATCCCACCCGCCGCGTAAGGACCTTTAGCAAGTTCTTCACTCATAATTGCTCAAGCGCTTCGGTGTGTGAAACTCTGACACACCTTCGGGCTGTAGTTGGGATCGCCACTGAGTAGTAGATTGTACATTTCATTAGTTCTATTCTATTCGCTAGGTGTCATCGCGTGATTTGCAAAAGACCAGAATTGTTTTCAACCTCGAACTTTCTTCTGTGTCAAGAAAGGTGCAATCGCGGTAACTATGTTAATTCACAGTCGCCTCTGGCCAAAAGAAGATCAACTTGAACCGAGTCGTGTGGGGGCTGTGTTTGGGACTGGTGGAGCAGGCACGTAATTAGTGTTGGGCTTGGGGGTGGGGCTTACCCCTCCCCCTAAACGAAGTTCAAGCCCCTGTAAACAAAAGTCAAGCCCTTCTAAGCTCACGGCTAAAAAAATAGCATTTTAAAGCACGCTGAAAACACAACAGCCACAATTTACGCTTCAGCAGTCTTTCAACGTCTTGATCTCTGAGATAGGGCTATTAGGGCATAGGCCATTAATTATAACCTCAGAGACTAAGATATTATTAGACTCATCAATTGCCACTCTCTCACTTCGAAGCCCAAATTCATTTCGAATTCAAAGGCAAGTAACGAGGTGCAATATAAACATAGGTCTATCCACCATTGGATTGGAATTGTCACAGTTTTTGGTTATATCATACCTGCAATAGTAGTCTTTCCCGAACTGAGCTTGGAAACCTTTTGGGGCATTTTAACTCCAGTTATAGTTGGAGACTTGGAGGGTCAAAATCAGCATTGAAAAATTGGAAGTATCTAAAAAAGCCCAGAATGTACTCCATTTGACATCAAATTACAGCACCAAAATGTCGCTGGCTTCTGGGGCTCTGCCCCAGACCCAGGTGGGTCAATTTATCACTTACGTGGATGTGCAGCATTAGTGGAAAACATTTGGGAGCGTTTTCAACCCCAGTTATAGTTGGAGAGTCAAAATCAGCATAGAAGAATTGGAAGAAAATAGGAGTCCAGAATGTACTCAATTTAGCATAAAATTACCAAATTTTGCTGGCTCCTGCAACTCCGCCCCAGACCCCGATGGGTCAATATATCACTTATGGGATGCAGGACTAACTGAAAATATGGGGGCGTTTTAAAACCCAGTTCTAGTTGGAGAGTCGAAATCAGAATAGAAAAGTTGGAAGTAAACAGGAGCCCAAAATATCCTACTCCATTTGGCATCAAATTATCAAATTTCGCTGGTTTCTGGGGCTCCACCCCAGACCCCGTTGGGGAGCTTACGACGCTCCCCCAGACCCTCTAGTCATTAGTAGACATGTTCAAGGCTTAACTCGACTTAAGTCCCCCTAAACAAAAAATCCTAGTTACGTCGCTGCCAATCCTAATCAAGAGCAGCATTTATGTAAGTGTATACTTAACATACGAATGTATGTTTGTTGACACTTCTGAAAAGGCCATTTAAACCCTCTTTTGTAGGTTACAGCTTCATAACACTGATAACATGCACTCAAATGCATTTCTCTTCTAAAGAGCATGAGGAGAATGGTTTCTGGTTAGAATTTTAGATTTAGCAGAGCGGAGAAGGGGCATTCCATAGAAACCAACCAATTGATGCAAAGGACAGGGACTGGGTCAAACTATTCTAGTGCAAGCAACCATGGATGTATGTTTATTGACACTAAGTTGCCAGGCACACATCTAACAAACTCCAAGTAACCCCACAAATATACAGAGTCAAATCCACTTTACAGGATACATCAGCACACATCATGATCAAGACAGATTCAAGAGGTAATTGAATCCTGGGTTTTATGATTCCTCTTACAAAGGGTGTTACAAAGGCTTCAAGGATATCCCCTTTCCAGAGACAAATTCATTCACAAGCCCGAAGACCTGAATAGAACAACAGAGACTCAAATGTTAACCGAATGGAAACAGACAGACACTAGACAGACAGAGGCTAAGAGAAGGATGAACAGAGCGAGAAACAATTTCCCGGACGCCATTCCGACACCATCACTGGATCCAACAAAATAACAAAATCCTCCTTGAACAACCAACAACCCCCCCCCCCATACACAAGACTCGAGTAACCAACAGCAGAGGCAAAAGAAAGGAGGACTCACTGACAGCAGAAGACAAGGAAGGATTGATCAAGCAGACAAACAGACTCCAAATCCCTTAAGGCGGAAACATCTCACGAAGCCAATCGGCTTCAGAAGAAATTCACAACCATGACATTGAGACTGGCCTTCTAGGGCCGGTCGGATTCAGGCGTCTGTACTGAACAAGAGCTCTCCGAACCTTCAGCGTAATGATTAAATCATGAATTCAGGAAATTCGATCAGATCCATGTGCCATGTCGACTTGAATAGAGACGAGAGAGAGCATTGACGCAGACACGACGTGTCTATACTCTATAGCGCATGACCAATAAGGAGAAGGGAAGCAATTGAGGGAATGGAAGCTATTGAGGGGAATTGTGGCATGCAGAGAAACGATAAAGAACACGTCCACACAGAGTCAAATTGACAAGCGAGTAGGAAGTGACAGAAACTCTAACCTACCTAAACAGAACAGATAATTCTGCTGAAACCAAATCGTAAAACGTCAAAATTGATGCTACACACGTAGCGCGTGACGAACCACATAATATGATAGCAACAATAACGATTTCAAAGCAATAATCAAAATTTAATAGATTACACATGATCAATACAATTTACTGACCACAATATATAGAATGGTCAATATATCTGCATAGCTCAAAATCAATTAGAAATATAAACAGAAAAATTAGACATGTCTATGTCCGACTATTCATAGAACCGAGAATCCTTAGGCCACAAAAATTAATGATGTGTTTCCGGTAACAGATGCTTTAAAACTGCGTACGTAGATAGAAAAATATGTTGGGGTAAAGTATTTAAATATGCAATTCTGTTTCACCATTTTGCACTTGACCACAGTATGCTCGGATACACTGCTGCTAAAAACCTGTAGGCCTAGGTATAAAATCAGTGTTTTCCACCTTTTTACATCAAATTTCAAATGTCTTACTTATTTGATTTTTCATAGTTTGGATAGTGATAGAATTTCACTATTGTGCTTCACACTGTTAAAAAAATTGAAATTTTTAAATTAGTTTTTCTATTTTGATTTTTTTTATGTTATTTTATTTGCTAAATTATTTGAGTTGCCCAAAAATGGTGACTCGTCAGGTTACCGAAAACACGCCAATATTCTTTTGGCCTTATAAATACTCATGCACCCATCGTTACAAATATTCATTTGTGCATCCTTGTGAATATTCATTCATGTTTCAATTGATCAGTCACATAACTGTCACATAACCAGATAAATGCAAATTCATGAATACTCAGAAGAATCATTCCCTAACAAACACAATGAACACAGAAACGCTAAACCTGCAGCCAGGATATATGCTCAAAAACGAATGAGACATGTTTGCGAATGTTTTGACATAGACCAAGACATCTCTCTTGAAATTTGCACAAAGCAAACAAACGCACACAAGATTAAAGAGTTAAAATGAAGTAAACCTATGGCTAACTAAGCAGAGTCGGAGGAAGTAAGTGATAATAGCACAGGATATAGATAGAGCATCAAGCAATCCGTCTTACATGGACCAAAACACAACATACACTACATTAGATGCCAAATTAGAAAATAATAAAAGAAATAGTAATAGTAAAAGTAAATCTATGTGTTGTATGAATGTGAGCAATGTGGTTGAGGCAGAGATTGATCATCTCACGCAACTAACCACCCCCTCCACCCCTGCCCCAAATGGAAGACTTACCCACATAGGCATTCCAGACATCACCCAGTTCGACGTGGTAGTGGAAACAGCCCCTCATGACATTCGTACAGTAGTCTAAGCAAGGCTTAAGGGCAACGAATCCTTTACAATAGGGACAGTACAGCATCCTTGTCACCGCTTGGCTACAGGAATCGCTCGCCTCCACCTGCAAATGGAAAGTAATGCAACTTAAGAAACTATTATGTAGCACTAGCACATTGCACCATGATCTAGAAATTGTTGCCTCAAGAACGCTTTCACTAGCGCTGTTTTCTGGACTGATGAACAGATTACTCAAAAATCAATCAAATGAATCAATCAATTGGTTCAACGATTCCTTCAATCACTGGTGGTTGACTTTAGTTTTGAGATGGCAGAAAAGGCCTTAGCACTTATTTTAGCGCTAAGGACTATTGTTTAGTGCTCTTCTTGTTAAACATAGTAATCAGAATTACTTGAAGGCATTCATGCACTGAGAAGCATTCACATAAAACAGCGTGAAATGGAGCTTTCGAGTGCAATCGCCCCAAGTATTTAAGTCTTCATGTTAGCTGTGTGGGGATGCTGTGGGCGGATGGAGGAGACTGACTCTCAATGTCGTAATATAAACTGATCTGAACTTTTTGCCCCCAAGATGAATTGGATTGCATCAGAAATATCTAGCACCGGATGTTAGTCTGACTCAGGCTCTTGTACTATCTACAGCAACAGATGGCAGCACAGGAGACTAGCTGTGCACAGAGGAGGCCTAAGGCACCGCTGCAACCACCGCAACAACAAAGGCTGTGCGACCATCAGGCAGACCATAAAATACATCAATAACTTATTACTCACCTCTGTGTATGACTCAAAAATGTCAATGACGATCAGACAATAAAAATGTTATGCAATAAAAACAGAAACCTATTTAATACCAGGAGTGTCTGATGCTGTCTCACTGTGTGCTTCCCATGCGGTTGCTTCTCAATTATTGCCAGCAAAGAAAACCATTTTACTGAGATTTTTACAAAATGCCACCTGCCACAAGTAACAAAGACAGTAGTTGCACTCCGTGGTAATAAATAATAGTTGTTGTAGTAGAACTAAGTATGGAGGTAGTTATTGCAATAGTGGCATAAGTAGAAGCAATGATTGAAAAAATTATAATGATTAAAAAATAAAAACGTTTTATAACTGACATATAATTTTAAAATGACAATGTAAATGAGCAAAGATATCTGCTGGATCATGCAGCATAAGTGATCATGGGTAAAACAATGACCTTAAAAGGAAGAACAATAATAATGACCTTGGCAAGTCTGGAGATGACATTCCTTCCGACCTGGATACCGTGAAGAAATGTTCTTGCTGCGATGAACGCTCGTCGAATATGAACGGACAATTTCTGCGGCACATCTCCAAACGGCTTCAATTCCTCCATTTTCTCAACAACACAGTTGAGATACTGTCGGTCAAAGTCGTACGACGTATTCAGCAGCGCAAACATTCGCTGGAAAAGAACGGAGAAGAATTTTTCAAGAACGTCTTGAAGGTCGATATCTCGTCCACGGAAGAAGTTGCGAAGGTTGCGGAAAAGGTCGGCAAATATCTGCGAGTTCTGGAGGTAGAGGAGACCATAGGTCCTCTGAAACATTTCATGGAGTTCTTTCGTGGAATTCTCAACAAGCTCCACGCAGAATGCTGGAAAATACAACAGCACGAGCTGAAGGTTATTGTCATGCAGCAAATACTCGAGGGACACCAACGGACAAAATAAATAATGCATGATTAAATTTTGTTATTCACAAAGACCTAATCAAACACACTCGATTATTAACTCCATCATCAACAGCCGTTGCATAAAATTCTGTTTTCCAACTCAGGAGTGCATGACAGCCATATTTGCCTGTACGGTGCGTCTAAATTTCTATGGTCAATATTACTCACTCACAGAAATTGCTAGCCTACAATACTACATTAAATGCATAACATACTTGAACAACATTACAACTCATTTTGATTGTACCATGTATAATTCAGTTCAAAATATATTTAATCAATAGGCCATGGCATTGAAAATACCTTCCAATGAGTGTAAAAAAAAATCTGTCTACAAATTCTACATCAGTGATATGAACAGACAGACAGATATAGCTATGTTCAGACATACATATTACAATTATTACATGTCCAACAAGGTTGAGAAGGTTAATAATATCAGGTATTAAAGAAGGCATTAATGGTGATATATAAAGACTCATATAATAAGGTGAAGCCTAAGTTAAGACAAGGAACATAATATAATATCTGATAACACCAGACACCATCAAAGCAAAGCAAAATCATTCTTGCCAAGAATCACACAATTCCTCTAAGAACTCTGAGAGGTTCGGAAATTCTGTAACGTATAAATTAATGCTCTGTATTACCAGACCATTGATGTCTGAGGCTACCATTAGTTTCATTTATTCATAATAAGTTTCATTTATTCATAATTAAATTCTGAAACTGAGTTACTTAGACTACCTGGAGACTACCTGTCATCAAAACACTTTATCTAAAGTGGGTATAGGTGCTTGTTTGCATGTGTGTCAGCAAAAACACTACAGCCCACTTACCATTCCTAATTGACCAGGCACCAAGAGACAAATTGCTAAGTTTAAAAAACAAGTGACTTATTTTTAGACAGCAAATTTAAATCGACACACATGCAAACAAACACCTAAACCCATTCGCAAACACCTATAAAAAGACTTACATAAACGGTTGGAATCTCAGTCCTCTCAAACATAATAAAAAAGATGCAGTTTCTTGCAAAAGGGCAGCAAACATCCTTAGCCAGCAACAACTGCACACCAACGCTGACATACTGGAAGAGCACTTGCATTGAGCGCTTGCATTGCACTGAGAAGCGTGCACTGTTCTGCTTCAAGTATCTCCTAACTGACAACATAGTATGCGAACGTGTGCTATGAAAATGTAACAACTTCTACAACACATTATCCACAAGGGCCAAAAGTGAAATTGTAGTAAAAACATGCAGAATGTTTTGAAGGAGTCATAATCCTATTTTCGAGGAAACCAGAAGTCAGGCTAGAGAGGGCAAGTAAGTGTAACTTAAACAGATTAAGTTTGGACTGAGAGGATCAGATCCTAGCAGAGTATGACTTACATCGCTCAGCTATGGAGTATGGATCTAACCTCTGTATAAACATACAAACTGAAAACCATCTGAAACAGAATTAGCTGAAACAATGTAGCAAAGCCGAGTTTCAGGAGATTTCCATGAACACAAGACTCTTCAAGGATGGTAGAATTTTATAGCTTATCCTAAGCAAGCAAGACTTTAAATAGCTTCCTTCTTCCAGACTAAACCAATACCAACTGTTATTGCAGCAGGTACGCTGGCTCCCTGTTCTCTACTCCGTATCAAGGCAAGCGGCGGCACGCCGGTACATAGTCCCATCTCCGCTTGTCCCACATACCCACTTACTGTACCCCAGTACGGCACAGTGGCACACAGTAGTCTATGGACTGGAAACTGAATGCTGAAGTCGGCAGCGCCTATGACGCGAGATAAGCAGACAGGATTTCATAAAACATAATTTGAGGCAGACGCAGCAATATGTGGCTCACCGAGTTACGAGCCCTGGTCATTCAGCCGCCAACAACATTATTAAACCATTCAACGCAGATTATTGCCGTATATCTTTCCAGCCATTGCACATCCAGGCGTTGGGAGAGGCTGATTAAACGCAGCATGGATAACTGGCAGAGCCATGTTACAACTGGAAAGCATGGGGCTGGTTAGCGAGGAAAAGAGAGCGGAGATAGGTGCGGACTAATCATCTCACTCGCAATAACACTAACAACGTTAAGGAAGTCTTAAACGAGACCTATTGTGCCTTGTACGCTTCAAAGGAAAAAAACTGCAAACAGCTGGAGAGGTCTTCAGCAAGCAGTATCACATAACTTCGCTGATATCCATTCAGCCACAAAGCCAGTCAAGTAAAGTATCAACCAGCAAGTCAGTGACCAGTTGAGGAATTCACCAGTAAACCATAAGTCAGACAGCAATCTTTCAGCCAATCTTCAGCAATTTATTTACAGGACCTGCAAAAATGAAAAAGAATAATCAATAGAGACTCCGCAGGCCAATTTGAAAACCGACAGAGAGACAGAAAGACAGACAAAAAGAAAGACAAACAGACAGATAGATAGATAGACACTATTAGACAGATAAGCAGTCGGCCAAATTCACTGTGTGTCTGTCTAAGACAGACAGACACACAGTTAGTAAGACAATCACGCAGGCAAACATTCAGACAGACAGTGTCATGAAATCCAAGTTTATAGATGCTCGATCATTCAATAGCAATCCATCAACCAATGATCAAAAATACATGATGCATCTATAATGATTCCTATAGACCTGATTATATCACACACAGCAATGACTCAACTGATGGTTTACTCAATCACAGTCAAACATCACAATCCATTGCATACACATCCTCATGATCTGCGTGGAGCTGTGCGCTTCGACGTTATACACGGTTCAGGCGACCGAGGTTTAACATTCTCGGAACGCCTTAAGACATTTTTGTCTAAAATTCCTACGGAGTCGTACCAAAGCGCCTTTGTGAGTTATTTAAAATGCGCTCTATAAATGCTTATATACACACATACATCTAAGAGTTCACAGAACCAAACAGGCGCATTGGTGTATCAATGAGAAGCTGAAACTGAAGTGACTGAAATTTGGAATTAAAATACGACAGTATAATATACAGAATTACTATACAGACTTAAGACAATATAATAAACACAAAAGGGACAGACCATCTCAGAGATAACTGTACCAATGCCTACAGGAAAACATTGACAATAGATGCATTCATGCAGACATCTGTGCACACATACAGTTAAGGAGGTACCCTTTTCTTTGCATGCATCTAAGTATGTATCATCTATTCGTTTATCTGGAAATTTTGTTTAGCATCTCTTCCTTCCCTGACCCAGGATGTATGACAGCTCGTTGGCCGTGGAAAACTTCCAGACCTCTGTCAAATTATCAAATAGAACAATGATTCAAGAATGCCTTACTCCGTTTAGGTTTTAGGGTCAGGCTTCTGATATCCTGTGCAAGGACATGGTCAGCCCTGTTGCATTGGTCAGCTCTGCTAACTATCTTCTCTGACAGATCTAATCAAACCGCACAGCCCCCCACCCCACCCCTCCACCAAACCCGTGCACAAGCCCTCTTAAAACCGCAACTCAGCAGAAGAAAACCAGCATCACCCAACATTTGGCCAAAACATGGCGCCTGAAGGGTCTGTTTATTGGCACCTCAAATATCAGATTCCCAGAGGCATCTCTTGCTTCCTCCCTGGCACTCTCCCTCCTCCTTATCCCTCCTCTTCTCTGTCCTTAATCACCTCCCTATCTCTCAGACCCAAAAGACTAAGGTTGCAGCCCATATCACCCAGCAGGTGGTCTGATCAGATGCTCCTTTAAGACCATTATGTAAAGAAAAGAGGTAGGACCAAGGACATATACAGCCTTACTACTAATCACCCTGGTTCAATCGAGAGGCGTGAGGAGGGGTTATTGGGGTCATCCTCTTTGCTCCTCTGTTATCTTCTCTATGGAGGTTTACATGCACCAAGATCTCCTTGGGGGGCCCCTGAACAAAACAAGGGTGGAATTGCAATTAAAGCAATTTAACGATGTTGGGGCAAACTTTATCTTCCAACATCCTACTCCTCCTCTTCCTCCTTTCACCCCTATTTACTTACTGGATTACTTCTAGATTCTCAAAAGCCAATCACTCGAACCCCAAAAGGCAAATAAACACCGAACAGAATTAGGAAAGCTCCTCCAACAGATGACAGCCGAAGGGCACAATTTATCTAGTTTCCAACCGCCTATTAGAAAAATAAGTGCACAGCTAACCAGGACCAGACTACACTGCCTGCTGATAAAGACTCCAATTCAAAAGTCAGCTCTCGCATACCACAGTCTGCACTTTGTAATCCTAAACACACTTGATACTGGTTCGTTCTCAAAGTAAGTATGTAAACATTTATATTTGAGGTGTTAACTCCGACCCAGCATCAGTGCTCTAGTATGGAGCATCTCTGAGAAGCAGTGGACTTGAAGAGGCGCTACAGAAATATCCCCAAAAACTAATGGCATTCTAAACACCTCCAGAAGCACTGCATAGTACATGTACATAGTAATCTTTATGCTTCCTCAGTGTTCACGAACAAGAAAGGCCAAATCACAGGAGCAAACTTTTTATACTGCCAACTAAGTCACACAAATACAATCAAGTCCAATAATCTGGTTGAGATACACTGCACATAAATCCACATTACATCATATCAATTTTACACTGCACTGTGCTGATAGTTCTCACATAAATGTCCTTAACAAACAAATATAATAAGCATCGATGGAGTAACCTTAAAACATATCAAGATCCCCATAAGAATCAGAAATTTTACGACTTTGTCACGGCCTGACATCTACTTAAAATGTTACATCTCAGAGCATTCGTTCCATGTTGGTCGCGATCAGCATATTACCAAGTTAGCTTTGTTGAACATAATTATTTCACATTTCAGAAACACTCGCAATATGCATATTTCTATCCTTCTATTTCTTCTTCGATACTTCTATCTACCCTGTATAATTTTATTTGGCATGTATGGCCTGCATGCAAATCACAGCTAAGCCTCATTTGTTTTAATCAGATAAAAGGCAATGTGCCACCTATCTTAGCATTCTTCTGTACATGTTAGCCATGTAGTCCATTATCATTTCTAATTAGACAAATCACCAGCACAACAGCAAATTTATGTATCAAGTTTACTAAAAAAAATTCTCTTTTCATGTGTTCGTTCATAATGTCTGCATAATAATTTTTGCAACAGAAGTCACCAATTTGAAACTTAAAACACCCCTATCTCAAATCTAAACGACATGTCAAGCCAACAATAGGCAATTAGAAATGTGCAAGAAAATGTTAGCAATATCAGACTCATAAATATACAGACAATCAGAATTTATAGTATAGACTATAACCTGCAGAACAAAACACTGAAAGAAACATCTATATTAAATATAAAAAATTACTTATGTGTCCAAACAGAAAAAATCATTCTATATAAAAATACTTGAGACCTTTCATGTATGGTCTACTGATTTTCGTGATGGGGTGTTTGGCAAATTTGTCCATAAATCCATCACAATGCTCCTGTATTAGACATCCACAAATGGAGAATTCTAAGCAAATAGCAGACACTGTCAAAGCTCTTTGTAACCGTTTAAAAACGAGTAAGCACTGTTTATCTAGAGCAACCGATGTGCAAACGTTGTACATAGTCAACTCTTCCACTATCAAAAAGCAAACTATTTACCAAGCGCATGCATGTATGCTCACACCAAACAACACGCTCAACATACATACCTTCGAATATAGTTGACCTGACTATGAAATCATGCCGAATGGAAGCCAGCGCATCTGTTGACATTTTGCCGAAGTCCTGTCTTCCAAGGGACCTCAGCCGGTCTTCCATCGTCTCTGTACAGCATGTTCTACCCTGGGGACAGAGACTCAGATGGTCACCTGGAAGCACAAACCGTAACATGTGTGCTGCTGGTCATTCACAAGAGATTCGACTTCTAACCAATTTTCTCACAGTGTGCACACTCAGAGGTGGAATGACTTTTGAAGAGAAAAAAACAAAGAAGAAGAGAAATCAACAAATTGGAAGTTTTCTTACCAATTTCTCATTCTAATAAGCCTTTTTAAAACATTGATTTATTCATTTAAAAATCACAATTTGAACCTGCAATTCTGATAATTAACTAAGAATCAATAATTTTATGTTTATAGGTCCGAAATCACAACTAAATTAGTCTGAGTTGGAGATGTTTTAAAGGCCAATGAGCCAGCTGAAGGCCGATGGCCAGTTGTTTACCGGACAACTGGACCGACCATCGCTCGTACCCCACACCACAGGCAAATAGATGCCCATTGGCTATGGTCCGGCCAATCATGGACGTGGGTTTAGCGAGCGGCATAAGGGGCCAAGAAAATCCTATACCCACCCTCGGTCAAACCCACGCCACTAGCAATCAGATACCCATGATTGGCTGGATCATAGCCAATGGGCATCTATTTGCCTGTGGTGTGGGGTACGAGCGATGGTCGGTCCAGTTGTCTGGTAAACAACTGGCCATCGGCCTTCAGCTGGCTCATTGGCCTTTGATGATGCCATGTTTTACGATTTGAATGATACGAGATCTTACAACCCAAAAACCAAAAAAGAACTTTCATTTTTAAAAACCTTGGTTTTCTCCACCACTGCATGCAGTATTCCATAATCCTCTTTTAAGAAGAGACAGAAAATATCAACTTAGAAATGTTCAAATGTTCAAAGATAAAAACCAGAACATTCATCAAAATCTGTCCAGCCCAACTGATTAAACCAGCTAATTACCTTCATTGCTAATGGGGTAATTTCGGTTGGCATGTTCCTGTAAATCAGAGGACAGTAGGAGAGGGGTGAGAATGGGGGCTGTGGCTGACTTCTTTGGTACCAGAGAATGGAGATGATGCTCATGAATAGAGACAATGACATTTATCAGAAGATCAGCTGACTCACAAGTTCATCCACCAGCATTCCACTCCACTTTCCCTCTCCTGCTGCCCCATTCCCTCTGTACCTCTCTTTCTGTCTCCAATTGCACTATGTCTCTCTTCTTTATCTGCTCTCATCTAGTATCCATTTGTCTGTCTATCTGTGTGCCTGTCTGTCTGACTGTAAGTCTCTCTGTCTCACTAGCTATCTGTCAATATATGTCTGTCTGTTTATGTTTGTCTGTCTATTTGTCTGTTTGTCACTCCATATGTCTGTAAATACCCTACAAGTCTGGTCCTACATCTCTTCCTTTCAGAGTTAACTGTCGGTGTCTCCTTGCCAATAAAATAGTTTCCTTGTGGAAAAATTGAGCTGTCTTTGGTTGAGCTGTGTCTTATTATGTGTGTGTGTGTGTGTGTGTGTGTGTGTGTGTGTGTGTGTGTGCAGAAGTGTGTCTATTTCCCTGTGAGTCTCTATCTTCTCTTAGTCTCTGCTTCACTGCATCTGTTTCTCAAAGTCTCTCTTCCTTGTCTGGCCCTCTTTCTATTGATTGATTTATCTGATTTGGCATAACTCTTTCCTTTTATTATAAATCCAATGGTTCCATCTTCAAGCACTGCTAATAATTTATGACAGGCCTCCAGTGATTTGGTTCAAGACACAGGAACGAGGCTTAGAAGCTGATGAGGAACAAAACAACTCACTAAAACAGGCAGCTCTGGCCCTCCAGATCACGAGGGGGTATGGTGGAGTCTGAGGAGCAAGAGGAAGAAAAGAGAGATAAGGGAAATTAAGGGCAAAGGTTGATAAGATACCATCTTCCAAGACTGGATATGAGAACCTTGCTGTAGGGCCTGTTCTATACAATCATGTTGGTTGGTCTTAAGACTCTTGGGTGCTCAAGGGATGAACAATTGAACATGCCCCAAACAGGCTTCCCTTGACATTAAATCTGTGTCTTCTCTCTCCTACTACTAAGAATCTAATTTACATTGGAACGACAAGAATAAACATTGATTGGAAGCAAGTGCCTGTCTAGCGAGTTCCAAGAACTTTTATTGTGCAAAGATGATTCAAGAAGGTTTATGCAACCACTAGATTTTTAACAATGTATGACTGTATGTGTGGATTATCCACTCTTCTCATTCCTGCATTAACATTTCCGGCACTCTCCTGCACTTACTATACCGTCAAACACTTAGAAAAATAATCTCACACTTTATCCACCTAATCAACTTTTACAAGGCTTGTTCATCCACCTCGAATGACCTTACAAATGAGATCCATTCATGAAGACTCTTTGAAGAGGCACTATATAAATTCATGAAGAGGCGCTATATAAATCCTCAGAATGAATGAATATCTTGGCAATTACTTACATCATATTATGCATGTATACAAAGTGTAATTTGTTGTTAACTTAAAATACATTTATAACTTGACAATTGACAAAAGCATCACACAATGTTCAGCTCCATCTACATGACGAAACGTTTCGAAGGACACCACCCACCTAACCTAGAGCATTACCTAATTATGCAATGACCTCTTATGTAATGAGGGGAGTGATGCATAATACAGAAATACCAGAATAGTTAATTAAACATTTACAAAGGCGATATCTCGGTCACAACTCCGGGTTGTTGTCAGGACTACTAGAAGACTTGAAGAGGATGTATCAAAATATATAAATTAAAAATCATAATTCATAAATTGCTCACCATAAAATTTATGAAGAAAAATCACAGAATACTTTGACACGAGAATGCAGGGCCTGTTACAATCCCCTGCAACCAGGAAGCAATCGACCCTGAGAAAGCTAATGGCTTTTTAGTCATCATTTTTTCTCAAATTTTTCCTTTCCCAAAAAATTTATGACCTTATTTAGTCATCATTCGGTTTTTTCATCTATTTTTAGTGATAGCTACAAATTTTTTCCACCACAATCCACCAAAAGTTTATAGCCTTTTTAGCCATAACTAAAAATTCTAACATTTTCCTCATGACCTTTTTTCTAGTCATTACTTGTCCAATTTCCCCCACTGGTCTCTTTCATTAGGGGGGGGGTAACATTTTCCCCTCTGGCTCAAATTGGACCCACTCTGCGTCCATCCCCCCCCCCCCCGCTACTACATAGACCCTGTGAGAGCCAACAACGAAAGTACAACAAGGATACATTTGTAACCTAGTATTTGAAGCAGAAATGTCCCTCAGCCTTAACAAAACAAAGACAGGGACAAGCATATCAATGGAAATCTAGTCTATCTGTCTATTTGTCTGTTTGTCACTCCAGTAATCTCTGATTTACTGGTTACATTGGGTTCCTCGCTAGAAGCAAACCCGAGCTATAAGATGTGGATTGATGATAATAGTAGAAGATTCAGCCCAACAATCAATGCAGCGAAAACTAAGACAATGCTGATTTTGAAACGACCAGAGACATCAATAGTGTTCAACATCCAAGGAGAAACTAATATTGAACAAGTGGAACTATCTGTTTATCTACGAGGATGCCAGCAACAACACATCCAAGTATATAAACCAGTATTGCACAATGCCCATGGCAACATTAATGCAGTCAGGGTACACAATTGCATCAAAAACTATATAACTGAATTAGTGAATTGAATAAACCCATAAAAATAACTCTTGTTTATTCAATCGAAATCAGAAATAACTTATGAATTTGATTGAATTGCAATCCCTTATTTTGATGATATCACTGCAAAAACAGCATTTCATTACACGCACTTCTCGACCTATCACGTCACATTTCGTGTATGACTGCACGTTTAAACTAAACACTAACAAAAGTAAGCATTCGTAGTAACGAACACAATACGGAGAAGCAGAAACTTAATTAACAACGATATAACAAACTTTCATGTATGGACCAGAATGTTGGGCAAAGTGAAAGCAAGCGGAGAAAAGGATACTTATGGCTGAAATGAGTTGGCTAACGATGATCGCAGGTATTTGACGAGTAAAGAAAATAAGAAGCAATGACCTAATACAATCCCTAAACGTCCAGACAACTCCGCTAAACTAAGAATCTTATTCGATGAAGACTCCAATGGTTTTGGACAAGCAGAGAGAATTCCATTGATAGAATACAATGCATTGAAAGCAAAAGAAACAAAGGCAGTCCAGGGCTATGATGGATAGATAACACAAGATGCGTCTAAACATCTCTTGGACTAATGCTAATTAAAGGAAGCAATGGACACAACAAGGAAAGTGGAGATCATTTGTTGAAAGACATTTTTATCCACGGCCGGATTAACCAGTATGCTCATTATGCTCAGAGCATGGGGCACACCGCTGACACAGCCCGACAGGGGCCCCCCGAAGGTAGAGCGATGAAAATTTATTACATGAAATAATGTTTTGTAACGGATCAAGTGCTATAGTTTTGGTTTAAATAAGAATTTGCATTAAGAAATTGCAATTTATTAGGGGCATTCATGCAATCGATCAGATGGGATAGGCCTATGTGTGTGTGTCTTTGGGGCTGTTTTGGCTCAACTTCTTTTTGGCAACACAATGTCATAAAAAAATCTTGGCACCTTTACCAATATCTGTGCTTTAATCTGGGCATATTACGGAATAAGTAAATAATAACTTTGCTTTTGTGCATCTAGGACTATTTTAAGGCACCCCATTTTCCGTGTTCAGTTCGACATGAGGCCCCCAAAAAATGAGCATGGGCCCCCCGAGAACAATTAGCATGGGCCCCCGAGGTTTATCTGGCCCTGTTTTTATCTAAAATAATTCTAGACAGTGGCGTAGACAGGAATGTATGATGGGGGGGGGATTGAATGGGTTTGGACGAAAGCCTGCCACAGGGCAAACAAATTTTGGGTATGTAAGTGCTCGTACACGCGTTTTAGAGATTTTTAATGAAATACATCTTATCATAAAA
>JAQFXW010000856.1:0-16671 GCA_034693945.1 Dendrobaena attemsi
GTGTATTTCTATACCGCCTCTTACAGACCACTACTACTCAGTCCCGACTACAGCCCGCAGGTGTGTCGGAGTTTAACACGCCGAAGCGCTTGAGCAATTGCGAGTGAAGGACTTGCTAAAGGTTTTTGCGCGGTGGGTTGGATTCGAACCTGCAACTCTTCGGTTGCAAGGCGGCGACCTTCACCACTACACTACCACGCTCCACATAGGCCTACTACCGTCCGGTCACCCAAATCGGGTCACTATAGTAAAACAACAGCTCTCCTTAGCGGGTTGTGTGACTTGGAGACGATTTTCTATAGGCAATAGACGTGTAGAGTATGTAATTTTATGTAGGCCTAACTTATGAAACTATGCAGTACGTGTCCAGTTAGTCATATTGGGAGCGCGCCGGCACGGACCGAGTTCAAGCATTAATGCCTGCCGAAACACATAGATTTAACATCTCGGGCTGGCACATGGGGCGTGTGTGGAGCTGTGGGATAGTCGTCGCCTTGCGTCCGAAGGGTCGCAGGTTCGATTCAGACCCGAGCCACCGCTTAGGGACCTTGAGCAAATCCCTCACCTGCAGTTGCTCGTGGCGCTTCGGCGGGAAACTCCGACACTCTTTCGGGCTGTAGTCGGGGCCGCCTCTGAATATTAGTGGACTTGAAGGGGCGGTATAGAAATGCGTACATAAATAAGCATGCATGTATCACGGGAATTTGAACATAATTCAGCTTGCATAGGCCTATTGCAGATTTGCTTACAGGAGTAGCCTAGATTATACTTGACGTGGCTAGCAGTATGATTGAAACGCGTAGGCTGATGCAAATGTTTTAATCTCGATACGTTGCTTAAAATTCCGAGATGATGACATTTTGAAATATTGAAAAGGTGAATTTTAAACATAATAATATTGGAAAATAACGCCACATTAATTAATAATTTCTCTTAGTTTCATGGACACAGTGCACTATTCCGTATTTATTTATTCATTTATTCACACATTTCTATACCGACCATTCAAGTCTCCTACTACTCAGAGGCGGTCCCGACTACAACCCGGAGGTGTGTCGGAGTTTACACGCCGAAGCGCCACGAGCAATTAGGAGTAAAGGACTTGCTCAAGGTCCTTACGCTGCGGGTGGAATTTGAACCTGCTACGCTTCAGTCGCAAGGCGGCGACCTTCACCACTACACTACCACTACATATGTGATTATCATACACACAAAAATAATAATATCATCTTATACAGAAAATGCAGGTCATAATCACACAATCGTCCATTGGTGCGTGTGTTGTGATTGATGTCAGTGCAGGAATTTCACGCAATAAAAGTCAATGACTAAATAGCATTCCATTTTAAGCTCCAATAGAAAATAGAACACTTATTTCATACATGGAATCCATCATCATCTCTCCAGCTGTAAATACTCCTGCACCGCCACTGGAACCGGAAGTTTAACAACGATGTTCGGAAGGAACGTCGGACCCATCAGCGACCGAATCGCGTATCGACACAGCTCCTTCAGCGGTCTTGCGTTCTCGCAGTAGTACATAAGCGTCTCCTGCAGCTTGTTGTCGGACGCGACCTGATTCGGAAGCTGGCCGTCCGCATCTCTCAGGTCAAACTGTCCCATTGCCTTCACCAGCAGCTCCATCACCCCATCCTCCGCCTGACCGCCCGCCGTTCCAGCCAACGCTCGAGCCACGTGGTTCAACGGAATCTGGTCGTTCAGGTCCGCGGCGTCCGGAGCGGCGTTGTACTGGAGAAGGATCTTGACGGCCTCGAGATGCGACTTCTTCGCGGCCCAGCTGAGCGGAGTCTCGCGGTTGAAGTCGGACGAGTTGACGTTCGCGCCGTGACTCAACAGGACGACCATCGACCTGACGCAGTTCTTGAAGGCCGCCCAGTGCAGCGGAGTGTCGCCGTTGGTGTCGGATATGTCGAGTTCGGCCCCACTCTCGATTAGCAGTTCCAGGCAGTCGACGTCACGCTCTGCCGCGTAGTGGAGTGCACTTCTGCCGTATCCATCAATGGCATTCACCTGGAGGAAGGAAAGAAACCAGGAATACCAAAGCAAAACCGGTTCAACGTTTGCAACGAGTACATCCGAGTATGTTATTTATTCATTTTCAAGCATTGATTAGCTCAACGCTTCAGGGAAGAGCTTCAAAACCCGTATTATTCTCATTATTGACAGCGACGGCACCAGCTATTAAATTTCAGCAGGTTGTGTTAAGGTATTGGGTGTTTTTGGCAGGAAGTAATGGGCTGATAGTCTTAAGAACCAAGCGGGTAGATTATCAAATCTTGTAGAAGTGGGACAAAGATTGTCTAACAGGTGGAAGAGTTGGTATTCTTCAATGAAGGGCTGGTTAGAGTGTGCTGTAAGTCGGTATTTGGGAGGGGAACAATTAGGGTCAGTAGATATAGATGCGTAATGGGAGTTCAAGTCAGTTGCAGAGATGTGAGTATGTAGATTATTTTCTGGGTCTCTTATAATTAGGGCATTAACTTTGTCCCAAAGTGGTTTCAGACCATTACGGGGGTCTATATTCTTTAGTTCTAAAGAGATGGCTTTAGATATTGCATGGTTGATTTTGAGGGAAATGGAAGATGCTTTCTCTACTTTATTTCTTCGCATTAGAGAGTTTTGAGACGCAGCGTTTGCTTGATTTCGGGAGTTATGTAAGGGGGATCACTAGAGTTTATTGTAACAGTTCTTTCAGGATAGTAAAGATCCAGCCGACTAAGTGTTTCTGTGTAGAACTGATTCCATGCTTCTTTGGGGTCATCGATGCCGAGAAGTGATTGAGGGTCGTAGTCTTGTAAGTTGACAAGAAGGTTCGCATTTTGGTCAGGTGTTGGTTTTCTGAAAGTTTTCTTCATTTTTCGTATTGTTGAGGTTAGTAATGTTCTGTGAAGTACTTGCGATAATAGCTTCATGATCAGTCTTAATCAAAGAGCTAACGACTTTAATATTTGTGTAGATTGGCAGGGATGTCAAGAGCCGGTCAAGGAAGTTATCACCTCTGGTGGGCTGAGTAACAATAGAGGACAGACCTGTATTTTCAGTTAGTTTGGTAATATCCAGTTTATTAAAATCGCCAGCAAGTAAAATAAAAACGTTATTGTCTTTAAGCAGTATTTCTTCTACATTGTTTCCAAGTTATTGTAGTAGTTTGGTATATTGGTAATGGAGGGTGGTATAGTGCCCCGACCTAGATGTTTTGGAATGGTTGTTCTATTTTAATCCAAAGAAATTCATAGTCAGTTCCATTTTCAGTTGGACAGTAGAGTTGTGCAGAAAGTTGCTTCTTGACTATTATTATTGATTGAGTTGTCATTTCTCCACTTTGGTTAAGCGATTCTGTTAGTGTGCATCCTAGCGTCTGGAACTCCAAAATTTTGAAGTGAGACTCCAAAAAATAAAGATGCGGCGTCCATGGACTCCCATCATTTGTGACTGGACTCTAAGAATATACAATGAGAGTCCAAGCGATGCCAAAAAGTAGGCTACAGTGTGTTGCATATTGACATGATATTTAAAAAGGGTCATAACAAATTTCGCACTCACGCGCGAATGTCAATGTCCTATACCAAAAATGCGTCCAGTCTACTGTCTTCACACCCAACGTTACCTTGGGTCATTAACAGTCTGGTTTTGGCTAAAATCTACCAAATTCCGAATCTTTACAGCGTACTAAGCTTACTCTACTTCATGTTCATTCGTTTGTTAGCCCTGATAATAATTTAGTGGGTAATGCTGACAGTCTAACACGAAGTCGACGTTAATGACGGCAGAGAAACATGTAGCCTATGCGATAGTTATGAGGGCAGTGGATCACGAAAACGACGGTAAAGAGACATGAAAATGACGGTTATTACGGCGGCATCGAAATATAAAAATGACGGTAATAAAAGAGACAGTGACTACGATGTTCGGAATGATAGAATACAAGAATGTACTGGAAGAACATCTTTTGACGATACGTCCTTTCGTGTGATTATTTCTCTACTTGACTATGTTACATGTAGCCTATCCAATAATAGTATAGGGCCTAGATTATTTGGCCAACATCTGACGACGTTGCATCAGTTAGTTTTGGGCTTAAAACTGCAGACACGATAGATCATGCAGTGCAATATATCAAACTGTTCAGCTGACGTATACCAGAGGGCTAGAGGCAGATATATTATTACAGCCTACAACAATCGGTAGGTGACGATTAGGGACGGGCTGAATGCAGCGCTATGCAGGTAACCCCCGCTAATTATTGTAGCCTACCGGCCACTTCAGGCCTCTCACGTCCATCCCTGTATAAATCTGAAATCAATAGGCATTTCACAGCACTCGCAGCGGATTGACAAACGGCACGCGATAAAAGCGTCAACGAAACATGACACAGATTCGAATAAAGCTGTCCGATCGGCCGAATGTTTAATCTACGATGGAAATTTCATATTCGCGAGTCGCGACCCAAATATCGGGGGCTCTCGTTTTACTATTTTTGCCGATTTGAAACCTTGAGACGATCTCCTCAAAATGGTTTCGTGAGACGTGGAGTAAGAACGCTACGATACATAAAGCAGAAAAAACAATTCGAGGGCTAACTCTTAACTCAAATCAACTCAGATCAAATCGTCTCAAGGTTTCAATCAAACTTGACATCTTCAAACACGGGCGGAGTTTATCATAGACAAAATTCTAACTTCTTAACGCCATGCATTACTCAGAGCGACGGGAGGTTCAGCCCCCCCTCCCCTATCGGATAACAAATAACCACCTAAAAAGTAGGCGATGACTAAAAACAAGGTTATCAACTTTTTTCCCAGAAATTGAAGCCCCCATGAGCGGAACTCAAACTACGCCATGAAATCACACGGCGGCAAATTGGTTACAACGTTTGTCCAATCAAGTGGTTTGAACAGCTTGAACATAATAATTATGTTCAAACCACTTCAAACCACCTATATTATGCAGGCTTATATTCAGGCGGTTAATTGTTGTAGGGCCTATGGCTTTTTAGCGTGCAGTTCTACACAAATGTACAGTTCTAAATACATTTGTGCAGTAGGAAAAAGAGTGAAACAAAGGACAAAAATGTACTCTATTTGGCATCAAATATCAAAATTTCGTTCGGTTTCTGGGGCTCTGCCCCCCCCCGCAGGGTAGATATCACCTGAGAAGATGTGCAGCATTAGTAGAAAACCTTTGGTGGTCATATTTCACCTTGTATTCGGATGGTCAAAATCATCATTGACGAATTGGAAGTTAATGGGAGCGCAGGCCTACTCAATTTGGCATCAAATTATCGAAAGTCAGCCGTCTTTTAGAGCTCAGCTCCAGACTCCGATGGGAGGTTACGGCGCTTCCCAGGCCCTCTAGTCGTTAGAGGCTAGGATTGTGCAGTTCTAACTATTCCCTTTTAAAAGGTGAATTGCTGTCTACATGTATGGACCTAAAAATAGGCTTTCACTCCAATTGATAAGCGACATCGATGTTCATCGTATAGCCTACATGGTCCTGTGCACTTATGACCTAAGAGCATTATCAAAATCCAGTCTTATGACATTATTTGCTATTACGAATAGGTCTATTTATAAAAACCAAACGCAGAAAATCAGTTCATCGGTTAGATGATAACGATGAGATGCAATATGAAACTCAAGGTATAGACCTACCCAAGGATTCTCCATTAGAGGATAGGTTACTTGTAAGAAAAGTGTTGTACTTCCGGTTTGGCCATGGGCTGGCGATTCCTCGTAGGGGTGGTTCTAGACGCGCTATACATAATAGAGGTAAGCACATGGGTTTAATCGACAGACGTTGTTAATTGTAAGCGTTCGAGACAGAAGAATCCAGAACTATTATAGATTTTTTTCTTTCGCTTTTCAAAGAACCAAGAAAGGTAAATGATAGTAAATTTATAGATAGTACTTACCTTGACTAGATTATTAAAACTTTATTTGAAAGAAGGCCTATGAGTTGGGGATGTACAACACGTGCAAAATGTTTTCCAGCTATAGATCGAGACGTTGTAATTGTCATACCACCGATCGATCGATCAATCTCATCTGACATTAATTCAAAATAGAAAGAAACGTGCTGTTCTTCCTTAACTTTCCCGGAAACATACCAAAATAAATTATAAGTATTTTTTTAGTAACAATTCTAATAGATTTCAAGTCATGTTGACTTTAGAGCTAAGCACTTTATGCGTCGTATGGTGTCCACGGCTTACAATTGAATAAAATGCAATATAAATTGTAAATACCACTAATACACGAATTAAATATGATGTTTAACTCCATACAATAAATTCTTTCTTGCTTAAAATAATCAGTCATCGATTTTTTGAGGTACAAAGAGCAATGCATTCGCTATGTATGCATGCCGCTAAAGGACCACCACCGCTCTGTTCTGAGCTTTTTGGGACGTCCTCTATACATGTATATCGTTATCTAAAATGTTTGTTTGCACAGCGGAACCATGGTCCCTTATGGGCTCCTCTGTTGACGTACAGGACATTCGAAAACTTTAGGATTGTCTTTTTTACTTTTCGTTTATCATCTTCGTCATACTCTTTGGTTGTCAATAAAACAAATAGTGAAATTCCCTTAAAAATTAAAATTGTACTGCAGTGCTTATGTGTTCACTTTGATGTTTTTCAGAATGTCATATTATAGGCCTATACATTGTATATATTATATACAATGTATAGGCCTAATATGACATATATATTATATATGACATATATATTATATACAATGTACAGGCCTATAATATGACAGTTCTTAGGCACACTTCTAACGATATTACGTGCAACTTTTAATTACATGACTATCTACACACGCATTTTTATGTGTGTCTGATTCAGAGCATTTATGTAGCGCTCATTAAATCTGCATAACATGCCATAGGTACTCCTAGTCCTTGTGGTAAAGTGAGAACATTATATACCTAGCCAGCTATCTGGCCTGTAAAAGGCTCAAGCAATCACAGCCAAACCCAAACATGAACCTAGCTAGCTGCAGCAAAGAAAAAAGAAATAGCCAGGCTGTCCAGTGCATGGCATTAAAAAGTGACCTCTCTTCCAGGTGACGGGTGGCATCTTCATACACAAGATAAGTAACTTAATATGTGAATTCATTAAAAAAAATTAAAGCCTTTAAGTAAAGAGCTTAAAATGTAGATTTTAAAACTAGGAGTATGATAAGTCCCATTCATTGCAGATTGCTTTCTGCACCAGTTGACGTCACTGGCTAATATTAGGTGTTGGCATCCTTGATTTTTCGGCATGCTGTATCCAGGCTTATTATATCTATGGCGGGCACAGACTGTAGTAGGATAAGAGATGGTTACAATTTGTGATGATAGGCCTACTGTCATGTCAAAAACGTCGCGTGAATATTACTATGAACTCTTCGAACTTCTTCAGAAGGACATTGTGACCATTGATAGACAGTAGAGTGAAATATTTAACGGTTTAGGACTCAATAACTTATATGTAGGCAGACAACTTTTGCACATCACCACGATAGCATCAAATATTTCAGATATTTATAGAGCGTCTGTTTTAAACCTGTCAAATTTTATGTAGGCCTTGAAAGCAGTGCAGTTTTGTTACTTCGTGTGCAAGAATCGAGGACTGTGCACTACTGGCTGGCTAGCTACTTTTCTGTCTCTCATCTGACAGGTGATACATAAAAACGCGCTCCATCTTCAACACCAACTTTAATTCGAAAAGTACGACAGAAATCAATCAGTTATCGATTGTAACGTCACAGCTAATGATATAAATAACTGTTAGAATTACAAAATATCGAATTCATCGTGTGTACAATCGCGTGGGTTTCGTTTCAACCAGTTGAGCGGTTTGATGCATGTCCTCTCACAGTTATGACCCAAGAACATTTACAAAATATAGACGACATCCCAAAAATGCACTCGACTAAAAAAAGCAAGTGCTTGCGGGCCATACGCCTAATATATAATTACATATAATATATGTGTACTATATATATTTCCTGGAAAATTATCTAGAACAGAATTTAGTCTTAAGTAAGAATGTTCCATTTGATTTAAAGCTGACTAGAATAATATATTAACTCCTCTAATGTTTTGCTGCACGGATTCGATTCATGTATCAGCCTGTCCCATCAGCGGAGATGCGTTAGATCAGAGGTTTCGAAATTCCAGCAGTTCCAAGAGCCAGAATGAATGTTTCGTGCGATTCCTTCAACGGTCCGCTCGATTCTCTAATGGTACGGGGCCTACGTGCTATTCCAAATGGTATTTCCAGTTTCCAAATAGTACGTTCAATTCCCAATCATATTCCTTGCAATTCTCCATTAGACCGCATTATTCAATTTATTCTCCCAACGGTTCGCGTGAATTCCCTATGTACATAATAAGAATAATTATTAACACATACATGTTCAAAATAAAGTTTGCTTGAAACGAAATAACAACAACAATGGGCATAGACGTTTACAACCCTGACTTTGGCCCCGTTTGATCTCCACTGTTTACATGGTCCGCAATCTCCACAGAGGTTTAAGTGCAACCATTGACGCTTCGTCGAACATAAATGCATCCAATTGTTACACTGACTCATATGTTACGCTTCGCTGTGTTCAGCAACTCGACCGTGTAACTATAAAACACTTGACCTGGTTTCGACCGATGCTTCATACCCCGCGTACAAAATGATGCGAAATTACAATATTTCAGGATTTTCAGTTACTGCGGCATATAATAATAAACGAGCCGCTGATTGCGTAACAATGTCTTCTTTCGTTATCTGGAAAGAGGCGTGCTGCTGCTGCTGCTGCTTCTGCAGCTGTTGGTTGGTCGTGGTCGTTTAGTCTGATATGGGATGCTTCGAGAACAACAACGGACAACATAATAAATTATTATGAGCCTAGAAAATTGATTGAATACTTTGACATCTACACGATTTTGATTTCACTTCTCGATTAGTCCTACTGACGGATTAGTCTTATCAGCTGGCATAGCCTACTTTGATCTGTGTCTGTATGTGTAAGTAACTATGTATGTTTGCCAATGTGTGTTTCGTCCTGTATGTGTATGTTCGTGTTCGCCAGATTGTATGTTTGCCTGTGTTTGTATTTGTCCCTGTGTATTTCTGTGTGTTTGCTTTTGTATGAGTGTGTGTTTGGTCCTGTGTGTATGTGTGTTTGCCCGTGTGCATGATTGTTTGTCTTGGTCAGTCTATGGGCGTGGTTGCCGAGCACGTGATTGTTGTTGCAAGTGGTTCACGGATCTGTTGAACTGAACTTGGTAGATAGACATTGCAAGATGTGAATGAGGGCGAGGATGCGGAGGAGGCAGACGAGGAGGAGGAGGAAGGTGAGGAGGAAGAGGAACAGGAGGATGCTGGAGTCGCCGTCATCGTTGCAGAACCGGTCTCCACTGCGGCGGAACCGATGACCGAACTCTCCATCAACTGATGCGGAACGCTGTCGTCTGATGCGACGACGACGACGACGGTAGGTGAAGGTGAATCCTTGAGATGTTGACATGGTGGAGTTTCTAGCTCCCGGTCCACATCCATTCCCGAAGTGGACCCCTCTGCCTCTTCCACTGACCGCTCTTTACCCCTGTCCTCAGCACCATGAGCCCGCTTCTCCTCATCAGTCGCCTCCTTATTCTCTTCCCTCTCTTTCTCGTCGTCTTTGATTTTCTTGCAGCTCGTCTCCTCCATAGATCTCTCATCAGATGGAGCACGACGTCGCTTCCTGTGCGCTCGACGCCTGTGCGGAATTGTGGGACCGGTCTCATTCGATGCTTTGTTGAAGTCAGGTGCAGACGACGAATCGTTGGTTTGTCTGTAATTGCTGCCCTCTCGGACGTCGGTCACATTACCACGCATCTCCAAAGTGGAAGAATCCACTTTGATATCGCTGTTCTGGATTGCAGTTGCTGTTGTTCCACAGGATTGGTCCTGCAATGTGAGCGTGTCTATCTTTGGTGGAGCGTCCAACGGATCGAAGACTCCTTCTCGGACGAGCTTTGGTGGCTGAAGGTCATCGGGAGGCGGGGCGAATCCATCAGACGCGTCAAGCCGTGGAAGGTCACCGAGGTCAAGGTCAGGTTCCTGGATGCAGTCTACCTTTACACGTACCTCGTCGTCCTCTGATTCCCTGATGCATCTTCCATCTGTGGTCAGAGGTGAACCTGATCCTTGGTGCTGTTCTTCTGTTGCTGCTGCTGAGGTTGAACACATTAGAGCATCCTCCACAGATGGCGCCATCGTCACCTGAGCAGCAGCAGCATCGTCTGCTATTGTGGTTCGAAGACGGACTTCAGGTTTGGGGTTATCTGCTTCCTCCATTGGTTTCGATGGTTCGGCTGCATTGAACACTGGCAGCGAAGGCGCTGGCGAATGAGTCTCAGCTGGAGAGGAATGCGTTGGAGGTGGGGGAGGAGGAGGCTCTTCAGAGGATAATCCAGTTGACTCCACAGAAGTGGTGGAGATATCTGTCGATGATAAGCAGTCTTTGGCTGAAATTGAGTCTGACTTAGTTTTTCCTCCTCCTCCTGCAGTACCACCCCCTCCGGCTGTTGCTCCAACTGCTGTTGTTGCTGTTGTAGTTGATCCTGCAACAGCGTCCACCGAGCTGCCGTGAATCTTAAGCATGTGCGTCTTGAGAAAGTACTTATTACACAGGGCCTTCGAGCAGACCTCGCACGTCACCCGAGCACCGTTGCTTGACATCTCACGAGACGACTTCTGACCGGCGGCACTACTCTCAGATATCTCGGAGCCTCTCCGGTCCCCTGCTGCTTCCAAGCTGACAACGCTTGTCGAAACGCTTTGCGTAACTGCAACAGCGGAAGCGATCCCCGGCACAGTAAAGCCTTGTATAGGCATGGTCACAGATGGTTTGGCTTCCATGCCGTACTCAGACTTGACGCCGTGGGTCTTGTGTTTGTGCGTCTTGAGAAAGTACTTACTGCAGAATTCCTTTTTGCAGATCTCGCAGTAAGCCTCTGGATCGATTCCAGACTTCTTAAGAACCTCCTCGGAAGGCTTGTTCGAAACTCCCTTGCCTTCCTTCGATGAGTGCTTGCTCCCGGACCAGGACCGTTTCGCCTTCTCGTGTCCCCCGGAATGCCTTCCGGTCCCAGAAGAGCCATGCTTGAATAGATCGGCGCTTGCTGCTGCTGAACTCGGGCGATTTCCCTGCGCCAAACCCTTGCTCTTGCTCTCTCGACAACCACTCTCCAGCTGAGCAATGTTGTAGCTATTTTTGGCGATGAGACTGATGGCAGTCGACAGGTCCTCCTTGCTGGAGTCCTTGCGACCAGACATCTTTAGGTTTGACTTGTCGATGGACAAGAGACTCAGCTGATCCTTGTCGAGCTGAATCTTCTGTTCTCGCTTTAGTTCGTTGACAGCGTTCTTCAGTCCAATCTCGGCAGCAATGTTCATGAACGTCTTGGCAATGTCCTCGTGCTTCTGGGTCAGGTGATCAAAGTGCAGCAGGGGCCGAATGTCCTGCAACAGCGTCTCATTGGCCGACATGGTCAGACCGTCGCGAAATCCATCGATGCCGAGGCTAGAGGAGTCGAGACCATGAACCTTGATCTTGTGTGTCTTCAGGAAGTACTTGTTGCAGACTTCCTTGTTGCAGATGTCGCAGGCAACGCGGTCTGATAGTTTTGTGGAATCGGAGGAGGAATTGGTGTTTGCAACGGCTGCTGCAGCTGCGGCTGCTGCCATTGCTCTGTTCATCGTGTCCAGCTGCAGCAGCTCGCTGGCCAGACCGAAGCCCTCTGGCTTGATGCTGTGAGTCGTCAGAAGGTGCATCATCAGACTGTAGCGATTTGACAGCTGCTTCTTGCAGAGGCGACAGAGCGTGTCCTCGCTGTGGTCTGACTGCGATGCAAACGGATCTTCCGGTAGTTTCAGCGACAGAGCGGGATTCTTGACGATAAGGTTCTCGCCCGGTTCCGCTTCACTGGACCCGGAGAACCGGACGCCATCGAGCAGGCCAAGCGTGGCCACCTGCTGCTGGCGCTTGGAGAGCAGTGAAGCGTCTCCATCGTCGAGCGGAATGCCGTGCTTCTCGCGTTTGTGCACCTTCAGGAAGTAAGTATTGCAGAACTCCTTGCGGCACAGTTCGCAGTGTGCTGTCTGGTCGCCGCCCCCTCCGCCAAAACCGGTCGACGGCAGAATACTGTTCTTGGCCGAGACATGATTCTCTGAAACAGAGTTCTCGATGTTTTGTAGTTCGGCGAGGGTGTTGAGAGAGGACGAGGCGAAGTTGGACCCGTCGCTGGCCGCCTGTAGAAACGACGGAGGCGCCGTCTTGAGAATGGTCAGCGGCGATGCGAATGGGTTGAGGAACATGAGGCTGGGGAGGCTCGGGAAGCCAGGGATGACTGTCGTCCCAAGGAAGCTTGAAGAAGAGGTGATTGGCGGCTGCTGGAGAATGATGGAGTTTGCGACCGGTCCGCTCGGGAAGGGCAGTACGAAGGGAAGAGATGTGATGATCGGGGAGAATGGCAGCATTGAATGGTTGGCCAGAGAGGTCGCTAAACGTTGACTGATTGCCGTCTGGCCTACACTTGAGATTATGGAGTCTGTCCCGAGGGAGTTGGAGGAGGGACCAATGTCCGAGGACGATGGTGGCGGTGGAGCTGGAAGAGGTGGAAGAAGGAGACTGTCGATTGTCTGAGAGTTGGTGGAGATGCTGGATCCAGGTCCAACGCCGTGAACATCCTGCTTGTGCTTGCGAAGGTAGTACTTGTTGCAGAAGTGCTTCTGACAGCGGTTGCAATAGTCCTCTGTGTCTCCGGCGGTGGAGGAGGAATTGATGGAATTACGACCTGATGAGAAAGCAGCGGAGGAGGAGGAACTTAGAACACCACAACTGCTGATGCTGATGCCTGCCGTTGCAAAGGACAGAGCAGTTGATAATGACACGACGGACATCATGGAGACTGGTTTTGGCTGCTGCTGTGAGAGTGGAATGGGAGGCTGAGAGTGATTGTCTCTTGACGGCAGTGGCGGCTGCTGGAAAGTGTCCGTATAAGTCCGCGATTGGGCGATGAGGTCGAGAGGAGAGAGATCGGGCTGAATGGGCGATCTGGAACTACTGGTTGATGAGGAGGTTCCCCCGCTTGATCCACCGAATCGACTGCTGCTGCTGCTGCTGCTATTGTTGTGGTGCTGTTGCTGCTGATGATGTTGATGATGATGGTGGTGGTGTATTTTGACACTGTGCTTGCCGCTGCTTCCAGGCAATTCCATCTCTCGATCAGGGACCTTCGTGGTCGACGAACCGACCTCTGCCGAGTCTTCCGGTCCCACTTCCCTTTCCTTATTCGCTGACCTCAGCTGCTTCTCAGAAATCCTCGTCAGATGTCTCCCAAATTGGAAGCTGGCCTCTCGAAACTCGCTGCCCAGACGGTGGTACTTGGTCGGGTACTTGTCCGCTGGTTTCTCGGTGGCGCTGACGACGTGCGTCTCCAGCAGATGGCGTCCGAGTTCAGCCCTTGTCATCTCCGTGTGGCCACACTCGTGACAGACAAACTGCTCCTCAGCTGGTCCTGCTCCAGCTCCTCCAGGGCCATCGTTGGCTGCCATACTTTCCTTCCTCCCGTCCTCAAGTTGTTCCTCATCAGCTGAAATCTTCCAGCTGGACTGTTTTCCGTCTTCCCATTTCACCAAGGGCTCGTTGTTCTCGCAGATCTCGTAAAAGAACCTTTCCTCGAGGTCAAGGTCCATCAAAGTCTCGTCGATGCGCAGACGAACCGGCTTCCGCTGCTTCCGGCGCCCTCTCGACGCCCCCAAAGGACGTCCATTCTCCACCTCCTGGCGCCCATTCTCCACCTCGTGGCGCCCATTCTCCACCAGCAGCGTTCGTCCATTGTCACCTTCCTCCTTCCCATCGTCGCGTTTAACCGTCACCCTCATGTCCAAAATGACGTCACCGCAACTCTCCTCAGTCGAGTGGTTAGCTCTGCATTCGCTCGATGGCGCCACCGTTTCGTCAGTCGAATGATTCATCATATGCTACGGACGACACCTGTCGAATGCTATTGCCGCGATCTGCCTCTGCCTCTGCTCTCGGCAGACGTTCATGTGGTGCACAGGTGAGTAGCCGGTGGCGCGTGTGTGTGGCAGAGAGGTGGCAGCGGTTGTGGCCCAGCGCACCAAAGGCCGAAGACCGTCGGCGGAGGCGACGATCAAGAAGTGCTTTCACTGCGCCTGACAGAACAAACAAGCACACCTGCATTCGTTGAGAATTGGCTGTTGTTAGATTAGGCGCACACACTGCACTACACAGTACACACTATACGTACTCGCGTATTATATCCAAAGCCACATACACAAAAAAACTCACACAAAACACATACAGGATGAATGTATAACAATTATATCTTCCCCAATTCACAAAAATGTACACTATATATATATATATTATATAAGCTTTTATTATTTTTATTTTAGTGCATATTATATACATGACTGGTTTTGCATAACTTATCAAAGGCATCTGTAGGCTAACTCAGCATGGTTTGGCAAAAATAATGTGCTAATTATTTAAATTGATATCTAAGTGAAATAATATCTATCGACCGAAAGCCAATTCAGAACGGCGGCTTTGTGTAGATGCTAATCTGACATTGAAATAAAATAAAGGCATTAAAGCGGTCAGCTATATAGGTCGGGGCAATAAAGGTCAGGTCAGGCTGTATTAAAATAGGCATACACAGACTAAACAACGGCGTATAGGGCCCCGCTCATTCCGCCGCAAGTGTTGGGCACCAAAATCTCATTACTAAAAATAATGACGGCACCAAACGGCCCACAAATTTTCTTGGACGGCTCAGAGAATGCTTCAATGGGTTCACTTGCCTATATCATCAACTGAACATCTTTCTTGCCACAGTTCTATGATAGGCTACATGCCCCAGGGTATGCATCGATTCCAGGCCGGGCTGCTCCAGGGTTTAGCGATCCTTTGACCCCGGCAGAGTCATAGAAATGACAATCCAATGATTCCGCAAGAGAGACTTAGAAACAGGGATTTAGAGAATACAAGAGAGAAATTGAGTGGAAGAGAAAAGGAATATTAAGAAAGAGGAAGACAATGAGGAGAAGATAACTGAAGAGTAAGAAACTAAATGCAATTATAGGGAAAGGCAGGTAGGCAGACACACACAGACAAAGAGAGACCGGCGCAGAACGACAAAGGGAGACAGAGAACAGACCAGAGAAGGTAGAGACAGAGTTACAGAGAGCGAGAAAGAAACAGAGAGACAGAGACAGATTGAACAAAATGAACACATACACACTGACACAGTTAGAGAGCGAAAGAGACAGAGAGATGGATATAGCAATTAACAAACAGATATACAGAGACGGACACAAAACAGAGAAGGAAGAGAGAGGCAGACAGGAAGAGAGACACCCTTCAAATCGCTGTAGAGCCGCAGCCCAGCATCGCGTGTGTACACACAAAAGTCCTGGCAGCGGTGCACCAGCCGCATCTGCAGCAGCAGCAGCAGCGCCTCCACCATCAGCAGCAGCAGCAGCCAATATGAGTAGAGCAATTTTAATAAGCCGCAATAAATCAACATAATTAAGCGACTGAAACGGATGTTCGTCAGGCCCTACCTGTTCAGCTTCTCTTCCTAATTTCTTCCATCGTTTGTTTTTCTCGCCCTCTTCCACCTCTGACCGCATCTCCTCCTTCTATTCCTCCTCCTCTTCCTCCTCCTCGTCGTCGTCTTCCTCTTCTTCTCGTCCTTCCGGTCTTATCGTCCGATGAAGAAGGCGATTATTTTTTCAAATCCGACAAAATTCGGTCGAAGGCTCTGTAACCGTCAAGAAATGCAAAATCAATAGACGACTCTACGCCACCGACGCCAGCGCCAAACGTTCGCTCTGCCGCACACACACGCAAGCACACACCCTCTGCGTTAGCCGCCTCAGCAGCTCTACGAGATGCGCATACGCCGCGCCTTGTATACACGCTCTCTACACACAGTTAACTGCCCACCTCTCATTCTGTCTCTGTCTCTCTCTCTCTCTTTCTCTCTCTTTATCATTCTCTGTGTGACTCTGTCTTTGTCACTCTCTCTCTCTCTCCTCTCTAATTCTTCTCAATCATAAACACACGCACGCACTCTCTCGAGCGCGCGCACATTTCACTCGCAGACTCTATTAGCATATTAGTATCGGCGTTTGTGCGCTCGCAGGCAGCGGCTTTACATTTTTATGTCAAAATATCGGCAGCATCAGGCATTTTACGCGCCGCAGCGTGGCACTGTAGGCTACTATGTATGATCATCATATGTATATATATATACATATAAACTATATATATAAATATAATTATTTGTACATGTATCTGTTCGTGTATGCGCATATCTGTGAATCAGACGGACTCTATTACGAGCGAGCGCTTGAGTAGCGTCTGCAGCTGCTGCCTTCCTCGAACAATAATCGACACTCAAATCTCGAAGCGAGTTGTCTTTTTTGACGATGCCTGCAGATAGGCCTACATTGTATAAGCTTATAGGTCCTGCCACTCTGGCAATGTGTCTCTCCCATCCCTCTCTCCTCACGACTCGAGCTGCGAATTGAAGCTGATGAAACTGTTCCTCCCGCCCGGAACAATGGTTGTGTCGTGAGGGTGG
>JAQFXW010000857.1:0-16668 GCA_034693945.1 Dendrobaena attemsi
TCTTCACTCACAATTGCTCGTTGCGCTTCGGCGTGTAAACTCCGACACACCTCTGGGCTGTAGTCGGGACCGCCTCTTGGTAGTAGGAGACAATAGGCTGGCATTCAAAGTTTATGCACTCAGCTTATCAAAATCATGATGTTTTAATATTATATTATGTGTCAGTTTCAGAGCTGATCAAGAAAAAGATGAGTTTCTATTGAGTCTGAACCCTTGATTACTTCTTCATTACCTAACACATTAACGAAAGTAATACTTTGAGAAAAGATCTTTCGGTGGTTTTTGTTTAGTTGACGTTGCATCCTCCTCCTTCCATGTACAGGGTTAAAAAGAATCTAGTCAGAGCCATTTCAAAACAGCTGATGTTCTGACTGCAAGAACGCCGACAGAATTCCCAACGCTTACTTTTCGATCCAGTGAGTGGATGTTAATGGTGAGCTGTTTCGTCAATTTCAATGCTACGATGCTTGTTTCTATGCCAAACGGATAACAATGGTCTTAGGTCATCCGTTGGTAATGAGTCTTCCAGTTTCGACTTTGAAGAGTTGATCACAGCCGAGACAAACAGTATCATTCGCAAGACGATCTTTATTAATAAAATTTTCAAGTATCTTTGTTGGACTTTGGTTTTGAGCCAGTAGAGAGAAAGTATAACTAACAAGACTAGTAAACTGTCAAAATAATCTGCTTTCTGATGGAAAGAGCAGTACGGGCTACAACGACTCAACGAGCGTTTAGTATGGACGTAAATGACATCATACGAGATTAGGATTTATAAGGAGATGTATACAGCTTAAACAGCTGGATTATGATTATGCAAATTAATGAATATACAGGAAGCAGTTGACTTGAGAAGCTGGCTGGTCCATCGGGCTACACGGAAGGGCCGAGTGGTGGTAAGTTTCACCACTCAGCACCACTCGCCTTTGATATAGATTGGTACTACGTCAACGAAACATCGTCAATTGGATGCGACCACGGATGCTCGGACGATATATCGTTCGGAGCGTCAGAGGAAACAGACCAACCATTGCCTGGTATCGTTTCGACGTTTCTGCAACTGCTTCTGATACTCGTGACGGTCGTTGGTAATGCGTCCGTTCTTCTAAGCGTCACCGCGAAGCGAGGTGCAAACGGATTGCAACACACGTGGTTCCTCGTAGCCTTTTCTTTGGGTGACTTTCTAGTCGGATCATTCGTGCTTCCTCTGAAGCTCGCCGACTCTCTTGCCGGAGTCTGGTATCTCGGAAGGTTTCTCTGCCACGTCTGGTTATCGACGGATGCGATTCTGTGCACCCTGTCAGGTTTCCTCCTCTGCTTATCTGTAATCGATCGGTACGTGTCAATCGTCAATGGTCCTGCGTACCTACAGTACCGTACAATAAAGTGCACCGCGTTGATAGCGTCGGTCGCCTGGATCGTATCGCTGGCGATCAGTTCAGCGGAGTACTTCGAGAGACAACAACAGCTGAAGGTGGTGGTGGAATATTCGTCGTGCGTTCAGGGTGAGTACGCCGTCTATCTCAGCGTTGGACTCTTCTACCTTCAACTTATCACGACGATGCTCACCTACCTCGGAATTCTCTTTGCCATAAGAGCCGACGTTCGAAGGAAATGTAGAACGTCTTTGAATGGTTGTGACAGTGAAACGGTTCGAATGCACTTTAAAGGACGAACACATCTGGACTGCGATGAAGGACGACTGCTGGATTTCGGAGAAGCGAACACGGGCAGCGACGAAGAAGGCTTGCTAGCATCGACGAACGAGAAAGGCGTAATGGAGCAGAATAAAATTGTAAACCGCTCTTCACCCGATTACCTCGACACTGACTTAATATTGCACGAATTCAACGCAAGTGAACCGAGCAAAAACGACGAACTCGTATTGGACAATGTTGATGCTGCAAATTCGCGAGGCATAAATTCCCAGTCAAATCGTGAAGTCATCACATCTCGAGGATATTCAAAGAACGCTAAGCGGCGTTTGTTCCATTCGCAATATGACGTGCATCGTTCACATTACACGCACCCGGATAAATCGTCAGAGTTGAGTACAGCTTCGTCGTGTCCCGAACTTAAGATGAACTGTCGTAGTTCGCCACGGGAATACCCTAGGTACTATCTTGGCTCAAACGCCGGTTCCACGGAGTCTCAGATATCGCCGTCGAAAACTCTACGCAGGCGACCAAGTACGATATCAAGCCTGGAGTCTCATCAGAATAAGTCTACACACATCGAGAAAGTTCGATTACGCGAAAGGCGTAGCGTTGTTATTCTCGGAGTATTTCTGGCTGCTTTCGTCGCTTGTAGGGTCCCGTGCTTATCCGTCCATCTCCTCGTTACCATGACTGGAATTAGGTTGGGCGAATCACTCGGGACTCTCCTCTTCTGGATCGGTCATGCTAATTCCGCTCTCAATCCACTCATATATGCCATCTATCACCGACCTTTCCGGCGCAGTTAGCCTCGCGGGATTGGGAGAAAGCTAGCAAAACAGCTGCACCATAAAATAGTGTTTATTTTGTTCAACAAAATCACTATAATTTACAGATTCTGTGAAAGTGCTAACTAAAGACCCAGATGGCGATACAGTCACTTTCTCGCTGTGTATCTGACGTCCAAACGTAGATCTCGGATCTATTACTCCGATTTGCATTCGAAGGGGTGGTGGAGAATTGACTTAATTATAAGTCTTTAGAAGGTTGCTGAATGGGTGATTGATTGGCTAACGATTGTTGATCTTTTCACTGGTTATTATCAACAGCTGACAGAAATAATTATACAGAGGCTGGCATCAACTGTAGCAGGTGGTAGTTAGAGACATTAAAAGCTTTGCAGCCCTACAATTTTGATTCTGGTTCAGTTTTGGCTGAAGGGTCGTCCGAGTTTAATGTGTTATGTTGAGGGCGCCTACAGGTAGTGGGGTTTAAAGGTGATTTCTTGAGTACACCGTCGTGTACTATTATTGCTGAAGACATACATGTAAACACTACAGCAATTGATTTTCTGAGCAGATGTAAAAGTTCAGTTGAAATCTTTTTTGAATCAAGCGTGTAGCATCAACAAACCATGAGACTATACCGTCTAATTTCTGCACACAGAAAATAATTATGTAGCGCAGTAAGACTAAGGAGCCTATCCATATCAGTGACAGAAAGGCGGATAAAATTTTTCTTGCGTGTCTAATTATTAAGTCCACTGGGTGCGCGAAATGTAAGTCTTGCTTTTATCATTGGCGGAGTTTGGAATCCGCTCACGGAATGCTTCAAATTCCGAAAAATGTTGACCTTAGTTTAGTCCCAACTTCAGAATATTTATTCTCATCGCATCGGTTGACGACCTATTTTCATTTTTTTCAGTTAAAGATGTATTGATCGGTGGGGGGCCGAACCTCCAGTGGGCTAACTAATGAACGAGACTAAGAGGTCAATGTCAAAATTTCTCCATAGGGCATAGCCTCCCCCTAGTTCCTGATGAACTCCACCCATGCTTCTTACTTACTCGGCAGTCGGTACATCAAACGGTTCCACAACAATTCATTCACGACAATTCGTTCACCGACAAATCGGTCACGGACAAATGGTTCCAAACAATTCGTGCACTGTGATGAAACTCTAAATGAATTGTCGAGAACGAATTGTCGTCACACCACGTCAAATGTCTTTCTACGTAGGCCTTATAGGCCTATGATGCTTCTTAACTTTCAAGCGTAGTTTGTAATTAACCAGGCGTTGAAGAACTCAGCTTAAAAGGTCGCTACGTGCAAACATCTGCTGTGAGAAAAATTAATACTACTCTGCAGTACAGACACATTTCAGCCCATTATGTGTAAACGACAACGCTTTCTATGTCACAGTTCATTACAGAAGACACGTGACATCTGATAATAGCCAATTTGCAATGATTTTTATGTGTGGATATTATGATAGATAGGCTCCCAGTTGAGGCGACGCAGAGGTTTGCACGCAATGTGCGTCGTCTTCAACAGATGGACACCTACATGTATGGTAACAATATTAAATAGGTTCCGACTTATCGTGCGAAATCACGAACAGCTGAAACTGTTTATGTCACGGTGGACTTGCGTGCTGGGCGCATAGGCCTAGGTAAAAAGCGCTTATGACATTACAATAAGTTAATATTATTATTATTATCGCTTCTTGTGAGTAGCAGGCTAGCAGCTGCTGTAGAGTGTACGAGTGCAAATCTTCGTTGTGACAATAATATTGACAGTAATCGCATCAGTAGGCCCTAATTATGTTTAATAGCTTATAGGCCTACCGTCGGTGTAGGCGATAGGGTGAACCTAAGCCACACTTTCTAAAACTCTGAGTCCGTTTTCCCTTGGGATTTTTTTATACTCTATAGTCCTTGTGGGGCGCGGTAGCGTAGTGGTGAAGGTCGCCGCCTTTCAACCGAAGGGTAGGAGGCTCGAATCCCACTTGAGCAAGTTCCTCACTCACAATAATTGTTCATTGCGCTTCGGCGTGTAAACTCCGACACACCTCCGGGCTGTAGTCGGGGCCACCTCTGAGTAGTAGGAGACTTGAAGGGGCGGTATAGAAATGTGTGAATAAATAAATAAATATTCTTATATATGTTTAAATAAAAATGATCAATATATTTATATAGCACCCCTCATAGAGCACACCACTCTACAGACCTACAGACAAATATATTTTACAGTCAAATCATAGTTTGAAAGTCACAGAATTGTATTTCATTATAGAAGAATCATAATCTCATGTAGCTAATAGCTATATCATCATCTTATGAGCTGTTTTTAGTGTTTTGCTATTTGTGAATATATTTATTCTTATGCAGCTACGTTATTATTTTGATAGTGCTATGTGGTACTCTATATTCTTATATATGTTTCAATAGTATTATTGCAGTCAGCATAACCAGGAACCAAATGTCAGATTTGAAAACAACCAGAAGATCAATCACATTACCTAGCGGCCAATCTATTCATATTCTATTCATTTGAGAAAAAGCACATCTATTCTTGACTATCAAATTAATGTGCTCATTAGTTAATGAAAAAAACACAAAATGAGTAAAAATCAAATTGGAAGGCATATTTTACCTATAGATTTCTAAAGCGCCTCTTTCAATACAACCTAATCAGAGGCGCTCCCAGTGCATCGGACCCCATGAGAAAACATAAGTTTCAAGACAGCGGGCAGAAACAGAACTGACATTTAAGATTGCAGAAGGAGTCAATGAAGGAATCACATTCCACAGCAATGAATTGCTGTTGAATTCATAGGAAGTTAATAAGCAACAGCGAAAAATAACTTCCATATTAAACTGTTGCCAAATCTGTAATTAGAAATCTGTTAAAACGGAAGCAAATACTAACTTGTAGAAATTTTGGTAATTTCTCCAGTTCCTTTATCTGTATCCCCCATTTTTCTTTATCAGATAAATCCACATTTGTGCCAAACCAAATCTGGTGTTCTCTATATAATAAGAAACAGTAACAGGTAGGTGAAGCATACATCTAACTTTAGAAAAGAAGATACCAACACTCCCAGATATTTTTGGACAACTTTGGTCAATTGTCAAATTTCATACAGCAATCCTGTAGCAGATAAGACGATGTGCTACAATTTTCAATACTGATGCACCTGATGTTAAACATGCAAGCCTACCAAGATTTGGATCCCAATTTACAGGGCAGCTAGACCTGAAGTAATTCCATTTGTGTAGATGGGAGTTGGCAGAAACTTCTAACGACAGAATTGGCTCAAAAGAAGGACATAATTAGAAAATCCATTGTTGAAGTCTGTATGCTTAGTTCATGCCATCCGGCTATAGATGGATATTGATATGGCTTCCAAAGAGAGAATTATTATCAGTTCATGATAGAGTTAAATTCAACTAATTACAAGATTTTACACCGAAACTGAGCTGACTTCTCTGGATGAGTTCTCTTCTCCATCTCTGCACTTGAAGTCTTTGCAGATTTCATCTTTGCATCCTTCGAGAGCTTCTTTGCAGCTAGCTTCCTGTATTTGTACTTCATCTAAAAATCAAAGCTTGATCTAATTAATGATCATTAACATTTTGTAGAAAGCCTTTATATTTTTTGACCGAATATGAGAATGCATCAACATTCCAATGACTCTGCAATGTTGGCAGAATCCTTCACTCCCTTCAATTTATAATCACAAACTATCACTACTATCAACATTATAAGTTTATATTTTGGCTTTAGAACTACTGTGCAATGGCCATTGGTTGTCTGCTGACAGGATACTGGAACTAGTCACAAACTGATTTTGTGGAAAATGGTCTGGAGCTGGTAGGACATTGGAGTGTGTTGAACAATACAGAGAAATGGTCGAATACTGTTGGTAATGGATACTAAGAAAATGCTACAGATTCAAACTGGACACTTACAAAAGATGCAGCCTGGTATTTAGCATATTCAGCGATTGTTAACTGCGATGGACAGCTCTTCCAGTTCCATTTCTGCCTCGGACCATCTATGCCAGACTTTTCTTGCTTCACTTTGTTCTGAACTCGAATCTCCATCGTGTGGTTACCGTGGTCTGTTTTCAACACTTTGCTTGAAAACGGTTTCAGATCTGGAGATTTAAGAAACCATTGCAGAATCAGAAATGCAGCTTCTTACAAATATCATCCTCTCAAGGCACATAAATACCTGAGAATTGATAAAGCGCACAAGAGAAACGACAGTTGAGCAAAAACACTTTCTCAGTCTCTTTTTACATAACTGCACTATCGAGGTTGAAAACAGGAGCTCACAAGCATCGATACCAAGGAGAAAGTGTAAGCCCTAAAACAAAAGCCTGTGAGCTGCAAGGAAGTATCCAAATAGTGTTTTTGTAGAACAAAATCTACAAAATCCTAGCATGTGACAAGGCTAATCCTTTGGACCCGACAAACCGCTTTAATGGTTTGTCATCCATAGAGTTCTTAAGGTTGTGGGTTCAAAGGGTTAGATTCATAGTAGGACATAATTTGTAACTAGTTAATTAGTCAGGTTGACACGATCAAGTCAACGATATTTCAGAGACGATAGGACAACGTGCTGTTTCTTAGAGCAAGGAAGCTAGGAGAGCTATAGTACATACTGAGTATACTCACACATAAAAGCACACGATAACAAATACCTACATGACAATAGATAATCAAAAATAAAGTCCTCTTTCACCTCTGATTATTACTCTTGAAGGGTGCTTCATAAATTCAAGAAAGGAATGAATGAAATGAGTAGAAGAAATGGCCGTAAAGTGTGAAGTTCCCAGCACTTGACAGGAGACTTCATCAACTAGCGACAGAGGTCTTCAGCAGAAGCAGGGTACCAGCACAACAGCCAGCTGCCTGCTGAAGGGATCCGGATATTCTATGTTGATGATGCCCTTCCCTTTTAGAAATGCTATACTTGTTTGATTCATCAGTAACAATACACATCTTTTGCAATTAAGCAATCATTTATTGCTCAGAATTTAGTCTAATGGTTACGTGGAGGAATATTACGTTACTGAATCAAACAGAAGACAAAAGAACTGGACTCTACCACACAGAAGTAAGAAGCTAGCAAATCTTTGGAATCACAGAACCAAAATAGGACAATTAACCATGTTTCAACAACCAGAAAGCCTTAAAAGTTTATATTCCATCCTCTGCATAACCCACCCAGTCCAATTGTACGGCACAGGTCTTTTATTATACAGACTGGCTGGGTCATGCACCTCTGAGCAAAATCATCGGAATAGGCGTCCTTCTTATCGGCAACCTAGAAATACAAAGATTAAAACATTGTAAATAGTCGAGTTCATATCACTCATGAAGACTCAACAGTTTAATTATTGATAGCAACAGTTTTACCAAATTCAAGCAATAATAGCAAAATGAAATCTAAAAATCAAGAGGTTAAACTTTCATAAATGCATTACTAACTCCACTGATAGAAATGAAAATACAAAGAAGATCCAAAAGAGAAACAAACACTCTCATTTGATAATATTTGCCAAGATTTGCTCAAATTCTCTTCAATGACTAAAACGAGTACTGCACAATTCATACTACACAGATTTGCATATATAATAGCTTTTTAGCACATTATCTTCTGATCTGGTAGTTGGTGACAGATCAATTTTGTTCAATAATGTTTATTATTTAGGCCACAGCCTGGTTTGGGAGCACCCCAGATATCTTAAAGTGGCACATTATACGTAGATAGATATGTAAAATCTATAGACTACATACTCTGACAACTGGTGTTTTCAGAATGAGCTCTTTGTCCTTGGGTGGTTGTTTAGAAATAGGGGGTGGCTTATGCTCAAATCCATCATCTGGCCAGATACTGGTGCTGATCTCATCTTCTTTTGCTGAAAAGAAAAGAAACCCAGCACCGTTAGAGAGCAACATCATCAGTACCCAACCACTGCAAACTTTCAATTTTCAATATATCTCAGTTCTTTAATAATTGCCAAACAATTGCGAACTTTACCATTGAAATGACAATATACTTCTGGGTCAGCAAAGTGACCAAAGTCAGGTACAGATTTACCATTGGGATCCTAAGGATGCACCCAACCAGACCAGAGTTAAAGATTTCTTTGAGTATAATTGGCTAATATTTGTGATTTGGTGGCTCAATCCATCTACCATGTCCTCCATTGAGTGGACACAAACGGAACTGTTTTCTCAGCGGCTACATAACTCTTACTAAGTAACAGTAGCGATGTTGGCTGCAGCTTGAATGGCATATGACAAACGTCAGATTGTCAATGGTTCAATCAGGCACAAATGTATCGTCACTTGATTTTAAGAAGTCCACCTCTCCCTACGTCGCCAAGACCAGGCCAATCAGTGGCGACGAAATTAGGACGAGTCACTCCAATTTGTGGGAGGAAGAAACAGTGATGTCGTAGGATTGTGTGTCAAAGTGACGACGCAATTCACACAAGCTGAGCAACACATTGGAGGTCTTTCTGCAACATTGAATTTGTATTTACTTACTTCCAGTCACGTACAATACTTGATAGTTAGGTTCTGCATCTGCATGTTGTGCACTGTTTCGCAAAAATTATGTACACAGAATCAAAGCCGGTTATGATTACGAATCATCCCCCACCCCACTATAAATCATTGGATCCACGCCTGACCAGAGTTGTCGGAGCATAATTATAAAGCTCCAACATACTCGATACGCGCTCATTTCCTGCTGTAAGTTGTGTGTCTGTTTCCGTTGAAATCTTAACGTGGGTAACAAATTACGCTGATCACAATTTTACAGTTTTCCCAGCAAATTTTATTTGCTGACATCTGACACACTTAAATTCCCTAGGTCACATATATTTATTGACATTGCAATCCATTGTTTAGTTGCTTATTATCAAACAATGAAGCGACAGGTGGTCGAGTATTTGATCAGAGGGTAATCAGACACTGTATTTACCAAAATCTGATACCTCTTTTAATATTTGAAATGTAATTAAAAACCTTGGATCATAATAATAAAATGACCACACATAATATGAATTGTTTCCGGAAGAACGCTTATTAATAAGCAACTGGCAATCAAATTGAGAACATACATTTCTGTGATCGTTTTGGTTTCTTCCTGCGTGTCGTACAAAATGGAGATTCGTGTTTTGGTTTTCTTGAACGTAGATTTCTCCTCGCCAAGTCCCCATCGGTGGCCAGTTGGCCGACCGATGGGCTCTCTTCCAAACCTAACGTTTGTGAGCAGTAGTGCTTAAACTGAATCTCTGCGTCAGCATCTTCCGGTTTTGTGGGCGTTTGAACAGGACCGTTCCGCAGACAATTTCTGCATTTGGACACCTCACGAGGATCACAGCTACATTCAAAGTCATCATCTTTAGAACCATTTTCACCGGATGAAGAAACAATTGGACCTCCATCCTTCTGATTTACACGAGCGATTCTAGACGTCTTCTTAGGAGACGGTTCCGTCTCACGATCACCCAACTCGTAAGATGTCAAGTGGCCAGAATGTCTTTTCAGTCCAACTACCAAATCTCTCTTTGAGCGCCTTCTCGCATCCTTTGCATTGTCTTCATCCATTTCCACTGTAGATGTCACCGTTTCACCAGCAGAGATTTCACTCTGGGCAATTGTATCACAAGGGGCTTTTCTAAGGCAGTACCTGCACTTTCCAGAGAAATTGTACAGGCTACAGGTGCAATCTCCAATCAGACCTTTAGACTCGACTTGTGGAACTTTACTTCTGCTCAACAGCAAGGCACCTTCTTCAATGTCTACGTCAGTTTGCTGCTCTTGCAACTGGTCGCTGAGAGCAGGCGAGCTTCTTGACTTCGAAGATGAATAGGAGGATAGACTGGAGGAATCAGATTGAGCAAGAATGTCACTATCATCCGGAGAGGGTAAATTGAACGACTGGCTAACTTCACTATCAGCCCCTAAGGATGCTAAACCCCTCCTAGTCTCGTAAGTTTCTTTGAGCACCTTGTCGAGGTAAGCTACAGTCAGATCTGGAAGAAAGGTTTGTGACTTTTCATAGAACGGTGTTATTTTGTTAAAACTTTCATAATTTGAACCAGTTTTGTCAAGCGATGGCGTTACCACAGACGTCAGCATATCTTCCAATGCAACGTTCAGCTGGTCACAAACCACACTCTTGTCCTTCTTGTCGGGACAATAAGCGGATTCTGGAAAGTAAGGCACAGAAGGTTGCTGCTGCTGCTGCTTGAATGAAACATTGGCATAGTCCTCATCTGAATCAGATGACAAAGGGAAACGCTTCCCAGTTTCTTCCACTACTCTCTGAAGAATTACAGACAAAAGCACAATCAAGAAATTGTTTCCATATTTAAACAATGCAGCATCCAAAATTGACTATATCTTATTTTGATCAAAATTGGCAGTGTTACTCAACTCGATGAGTAACTTCAAACGAAATCATTATACATATCTGGGTAAATCCCAGCACAAACTACGAGTTATTGCACTCTGACAACAATGCAATTAAAAATGCTGTTCAAACTCCTTTATCTCACATTCAGATGCCCAACAGAAACTATTCTCTTGCCAAACAGCCTGCATTGAAGCCAGTCCCGGTTAATAGTTAATTATGAGCAAGTTACTTACTTTCAATCAACTTGACAACTAATTGTAACTAATTAATTGTATTGATCACAAGAATTCTCCAAATTCCAATCCAATTATATGATAAAAAGCATTATAATTAGCATAAGTAAAATGCATGAAGTAACTCTTAGAGCCTCCTAGAAGCCTGAGGTGTATCAGTGGAACACAAAGGCAACCTACCTTGAATATATACAATCAGTAACACTTAATGTCCAAATGAATCAGTCTTGCTTTATCAATCAGTAAATTTTTAGCAGTTATAAGGCTAGCATCCTACAAAGATGACAATGAAATAATGATAGCAAGCACTTAGAATATGGATGCTGTCAGATGTTACCTGAACTACATCGGCAATGTAGTACGTATAGTTATCCTAAAAAGACAACAAAACCATTGTCTGTCAGCAATTCCATTCCAGAATATTTGATCTAGTCAGTATAGGCATAACCTGAGAAACTAACATTTCAAAATAAAAATGTCAGATAACATTGACAACTGCCAAGGATTGACCAAGAATATTTATAACAGGCCTGCATTGACTATGGCCTTAAGGATCAAGCATACTATCATTATTATTATAATTTTCCCTAAGGTATCAATGATCACTTGGATTCAGACAAAAATTGCTTTTGGAGCAGGACCTTTGTCTGGAGGGTCAGGCATCGTCTTCGGGGTTGGAAGGGAAGGTACCTTTGAAGTTTGAACGTGACCAGGTTGTAACGTTGGGCGCAGATGGAGAGACGCTGAACAAAAAAGTGGTTTCGTGTTTGTCACCACTAATGATTGACAATAGACGGCCTACTTCCCAAACAAAGTCCGTGACTGAGGAATTAATATTATTATTATTATCGGTTCATGCTGATCAATGATTGGGACTACACCTGTGCACCATGTCAAGTTCGTAGCGCAAATTTACTTGTAGGCACAAAATTCTTAAAGACAAAGAACAATAATATTCAGTCCTACAGAGCAGCCGTGTCAGCTGATTTCCCATAACGATATGACTGGTCGTTAGAAAAGGATATGTTTCTCGACTAAGTAAATATGCAACAATATGCCAACTCGTGAATTACTATCACTGCAGTTGAGTTATGGTTCGCTATTACCAAACAATGGTCGACACACATCCTCATAGAATGCCTCTTGTGACACACATCCTTGTTGTTCAATTCTTCTTGTAAAGAGTGAAGATGTTCAAAGTGCGGTTATGGTGATAAGCCCTACTCAGTTCCACCCACTGACAGCAATGACACACAGTGCTTCATTGAAAATGAACAGATTGCTAAAGGCATTGAATCTACATAAATGAACCGGCAGTTGAAGTCACCAATCTACTAAGACCATCAGCTAAAAGCCTTTTGTTGTCTAGGGGAAATGCCATTACATCATCTGAAAGGTTTCCTAAAGAGATGAGAAATGCTGTGTCAATAGCTGGTCAAGTCCAGCTCCATATTGTAGGGCGGCTCCACATTCTACTAACATATTATTCAGTACTAGGGTGCTTCTATAGCGCCAAGGCACCCTTCTCCTTTAATAACCTTTATGTCATTCTCTTTCTGCTCCTCCTCCTGACGGCAAAGTTCTTGCGCTATAGAAATGGCAAAAATTACAAACTGCAAATCTAGCATGTCACTACATTAGCCTCTGGTCTCGTCTTTGCACACGTATTCATAGATTCATTTATGAGAATAATGTTACTGCTTACCTCATTAGAAAACTTTATATTTGTTATTACCTACTTTGAAAATGTATTAAATTATCGAGGTTCAAAACAAACATTAAAAAAATAAAAAGCCGATAAACTGACATTTTCGATACGACCACTTGGGGAATTTCGCAAGGTTCTTGGCACTTGCGATGTGGGTGAGAAAACTTAGTAATGATCTTGGGATTTGTTAAATGAACTTGACTGGTATATTGTGTTCTTTATATCCGCTTTGTGGATTGGTCGAGAGCGTGTCACGTGATAAGGGTAAATATATTGTAGATTGTTAATATATTTATTAAAAAAAATTGTGTTCTCAATAATGCAGCATACTACAACCAGATCAAAGGTAAGGAATATGTCAATGTCTTGTCAACAAGGTCATTGTTGACCTCAATACGCGTCCGATCACGAGTCATGATTTTAAAACATTCTAAAAGAAAGTGCACACTAAAGTTGTGAACACTTAAGTCTGCTAAACAATTCAGATAGCTGCATCACATGAAACACTCAATGAAACCGGACTCTGCTCACAACACTCTTCAATATAATACAAAATTGGTCAAAAGTCGTCTGTCGTACCCGAGTGATTTCTGCTTTCCTAATGGTGAGCTTGATCTTTCCAGATGGCTTCGGAGAACTCATTCGACTGCCGTCCTCTGATTCGGAATCTCTCGAGTTCAAACTGCTCGACTCGTATGACGATGAGCTCGGGCTACATGAAAATTCGTCAGATTCCTCTGCAGCCAGAACATCTGAAAACTGATGATCTGTCATGTTGGAAGCCTGAAATGCAAATAAGAAACCACTCAAAGTGCTTCTTAATTCTACAAAGTGCTTCTTAATTCTACAAAAAGAAAGCAAGTGCAAACTATTGATCTATGAGCCTCACATTTCGATATTATGCAGACAATAAAAGCAGACGATATTATCATTGCATTTCGATATTTTGCAGACAATAGAAGTATACAATACTATTATTGTTGGAATCAAAACCTAGATACCTTTGGAAGAGAAGGGTTTTCAGCAACCAGCTGAAACAATAAATACTCTGCAAACAAATCTGTGGAAAGGTCTTGGTTCATTTGCTTTCGAGTGATTTCCAAGTACAATGCACTATGTATAAAATGCAAAGGCTTCAGGCATTTATTTTACGTATTTTATACTTTTTTTCCGCCGAGGTATCAATGATCCCTCGGGGTTTATACTTGTTCATTAAATAAAAAATAAATTTATAAATTGAAGCTTACAATCGCAAGTCCAGAGCGCTCTGCTGCACTGCACTTTATTACGAATAATCATATTTAGCGAAAAATGCAGACATTTTGTTTACAATGAAAACACATAAAAATGTATTATTTTAATATGATACTTCAAAATGCTGAATTCTTGGAACTTGTAATTTTATTACGTAATGTTATCGTTACTTGGTTACGTTATACAGATTTATTGTTTTGCAGGCCGCTCCGGGGGCCCCTCTATTGAGCTGGCCTGCTGGGCCCTAGTCACGTGCTTAAAATGCCCTAAAACTGGAAGGATTATAAAGTATGCTTCTCTCTTCTCTTAAATTGCGTAAAGGAGACATCTGAACTCCTTACCAGGAAAAGCTATGAACCACATGCAACGACAAAGCGAGTCTTCACAGAGAATAAGGTGTGTAATGAAGAGGCTGAGAATTTCAAATGGTTAGACATGTCACTGTCAATGAGATAAATCAGATTGTACATATGCTAGAAACAATTCTCCAGATAAATAATTAAGACAAGAATAGTGTCATACAAGACCAGCGCCTTTATACATACGCTCAAAGCACGAGACGCCAACAGTTTTGTGAAACAAGTGATGAGCAGGGAAGTTGTCAAATGAAGAAAAAGGTTCACACACTTCAAAAGTTAAATCCTAACAAAAAGTACTTCCAATCAGTCTCATAATAAAATAAATATATATATAATGGTTTATATATATGATTTATGATATTATATTTCAAGCAAATGCAGAACGCCTCCCATACAATCATCATCACAATGCTGACTAAAATAATAAATTTCTGCCGTTGACACACTACGCACAAAAGAGATGGCCTCCACTCTACATCTAGTCATATGCAATTCAAAAGTCCAAAGCGGGCACAATGTAGGCACATGAATGGCGGACAAATTATTGTTGTGCTGCTTCCTGCTGCAATAAAAGTAAAAATCTCATGTCATTTGCCTTTGTACATAGAGTATGAATATATATATATATATATATATAATTATATAGATATATGTCATCTGTAACTGTATGTAGTATAATATTATCTATATATCGCTAAATATAATATTGTATTTATATGTTATGTCAAATGCAAGATTGGGGAACGAAGATTTGCTTAACAATTACATCTCACCACATATGCTGACAATAAAACTTGAAATGAAAATTTGAAACTTGTATAGAAATAAATTTGGAGCAAGTCCATGCAATTAGCTAGCAGCTGTCCTTGTATTTTCAAAAGTTAAAATATGATATGGTGGCATATGTTTCTCATCACAATGCTCACACACTGTCGTCAGTTTCTTGTCTGTCTACATTCTGCCTCTAAAGAAATGATTAATCAATACATTGCAAATAAAAGTATATTTCCTTCTAAAGGTGTTTCTCCAGTTCTGGTTTGGTCATGTAGTTAAAGCTTTCGAGTCCAGCAACACCTCTTCATCATTATTCAAATTCCTCATTCTAGGGTTGAGAGTTCTCTTAGAGTGGTTTTCTTGAACTTGAAGAGCACCGTTTATATTTAATGTTGCAGATGAGAATAGTATCACTATTCTGACTAGACTCAACTATCATTGTTGCTTAGCATACCAACGATTGTCTTTGAACAAATCTTTGCGTTCTATAACACTCACCTCACGCCAAAAAATAATGCTGTATTTCCATTTCGGGGTAGACTAACTAATTTTTTTTAATATTTTTAAATACAATGTAACAAAAAAAAATTATAACTTTTCTTTAAATTTCTTTTACAAAATGTGAAGCACAAAAGTGGACTTCCATTACTATCCAAACAGTAAAAAAAATCAAGATTATGTTAGAAATTTGAGAAATGGCAAGGTTCATATAAAAAGGAGAAACCTAATTAACTGTGAACTATATCTCTACAGGCTTTGGCCACAGTGTATCCACATGGCTAAATGCAAAATAGAATCTTATAAAAAGATTTTAATAAAATATTTTCCTACCTACCTGCCTACCCTGTTCTTTAACATCTGTTTTACACCAAACACACCATTACTTTTTGCCTCACAATCAGCACAATGAGCAAGTCTCAAGCAGTCATTGAATGGGTAGAAGTCGAATGCTGCACAGAGCACACATTCATGTTTCAGAAATATGTGGCATTAAAAGACTTCAAATTTATCTCTAACATTATACATGGGAAGACAGATCTCTAGCCATCTAATAACTATTGCAGAAGAATTATTGCAATGATGTGGAGTATAACTGCGATAAATACCAGAAATGCTGCATTGCTTACAACCAGGTATAAAATACAAAATATAACATTCCTGTGGTAAAGAATAGTCTTTCTAGATTGCATTCAATAACAGCCTGAGCCAAGCTTCTTCTTGTAAAACTAATACATGGTGGTCCAGCACAAATGCACCGACTTTTCGCGCGTATAACTTCGCCAATTCTTAACATTTATTTATTGTTGATGCATAAAAATAAAGGTATTTCACTCTAGTATTAGGTCTAAAAAATTCGAACTACTACTAGTTTAAGTTTTAATGAAATATTGGGAACAGCCCTAGCCACCGTATTTTGACGTCATTAGCTACGAAAATATGGCGCCGCTGACAGAAGACGAT